>CM062290.1:455765128-455910181 GCA_031216915.1 Pictodentalium vernedei
CATATCGAGTGGCATCCGAAGCACAGCAGGTTCTCCTGGTTACTCAGAGCAAACACGGGCAATGTTTCTGCCAATGGACCTCCGGGTTACCCGGAGGTCCATTGGCTGAAATATTGCTTGTGCACAGGCCATATGTACAGAATTTGATAGCCTTATTATGGTCATAACGCGTAGATTAACGCGCAGATCGACGTGGTATTTGTGCGCATTTCATGGCTGGACTTCTAGTTTTAACTGTATGTTGTGTTCTCATTGTTACATTTAGTCCTTTATTGACTCATTCGGTGGAAATATTATTTATTTATTTATTTATTTATTGGTGTTTAAGGTCACATACTTATGCACAATGGCTAATCGTGACCGTGACAGTTTTACGGGTGGAGGAAGCCGGAGTACCCGGAGAGAACCACCGAGCAACGACGAGCAGCTGTCAGCTCCCCAACATCGTAACTCTGAACTCTGCACCGCAGCACAGGCAGGGTTAGATTGGTTGAAGACATGCGCACCATCGACGTGCAGTACGCCTCAGTACACAGCGTCATCGTGCCCCCATGTAGGCAATCGGGGTGAAGTGTCTTGCCCAAGGACACAACGTGGTTGCCGCAGGTGGGATTCGAAATCCGGTGGAAAAAAAATATAATAATGAGCGCATGACGTATTCGCCTGTTTACTAGTCCAGTTCCCCCAGTTAGATATTTTGATCAGCGGATGCACAAACACGGTTAAATCGTTTGGCCGATTTTCTCTGGGTCGTTTAAATGAGGGTTTACATGATACGGTTTTGTTGATTTTTTTTTAAATTTGAAATATAATATTTAACCCTTTACCCAACGCAGACGATATCAAAATTTATTATTTTAAATATCATTGTTTCAAATTTTTCATAAAATGTCAACAAAACCATATCATGTGACCCCTCGTTGGAACGAGCTCGACGAGCTCGTTCCAACGAGGGGTCACATGGTATGGTTTTATTGACATTTTTTGAAAAATAATATTTATTCAACTACTGAATTTGTATCTTACGCGGGTGGATGCGGCCGATTCGTTGGGTAAAGGGTTAAAATAATAAGTTTTGATATCGTCTGTGTTGGGCAAAAGGTTTCATCTGTTAATAATTACATTGTTAATGTAGTTATACGTTTTGGGTCCAAATACTCAATTCCCATTGGTAAGCTGGATGAAAACGTCATGACCAAATGTAATTCATTTTCCAATGAATACATTTGGTCGAACTTTGACCCGCATTTACGGTAGAGCGCAGTTGACAGAATGTAATTCGGGCGGTGTTTGTGCGCTTTGTCTTTTGTGTGAGGGTGGTTTTTCGCCTCGTTCGTGCGTACGTGTTTTATTTCGTCTTTCTGCTTTGTTGTTTGGTAAAAAGTAGTTCAAACAGTTACGGAATGTAATTATAAGAATTGAATGCAATTTTTATAATCTTTATTGGAGTATGAACGTGTGGGAATGGGTACAAATTATGAATGCAATTTTTATAATCTTTATTGGAGTATGAACGTGTGGGAATGGGTACAAATTGTATGAATCCCTTCGCGTTCATACTCCAATAAAGATTATAAAAATTGCATTCAATTCTTAATAATTTCTCTCGTTCATACGTCATTACTTTCACACTTCTGACTTCTAGAGGCGTTTTTACGCTAAAAATACGGTTTCGTTTATGACGATAACAATATATACCCCACCCCCACGTGACATGGATATTCTCTCGCTGCAAAAATACGAAATATTCTATAGGGATCACAAGTGCTGTTCGTTATCAAAGGTTATGACAAGAAACATGATTAATAATATATTTCTGCCACAATTAGTCACAAATGATAACGATTTGGTCCCATTGATATCGGCATACTGCAAAAATACGACAGCTTTTTTGCTTTTCCATTTTAAAAAAAATCATTTGAAAAGCGCACTAAATTCGATCAAGTGGCGATCATGGAAATAGTGATCGCAGATCGGTTTCGGAAATATCCCTATCCGAATTCGTGTTAGACCGGTCCTTATAGTGAAACCAGAAGATATATTTATTTATTATTTATTTATTTATTGGCGTTTAAGGTCACATATTTATGGCTAATCATGACCGCGACAGTTTTACGGGTGGAGGAAGCCGCAGTACCCGGAGAGAACCACCGAGCAACGACGAGCAGCTGCCAGCTCCCCAACATCGTAACTCCGCACTGCAGCACAGGCAGAGTTAGATTGGTTGAAGACATGCGTACCATCGACGTACAGTACGCCTTAGTACACGACGTCATCGTGCCACCATGCGGGCAATGGAGATGAAGTGTCTTGCCCAAGGACACAACGCGGTTGCCGCAGGTGGGATTCGAACCAAGGACCTCTCGGCTTGCAGCCTGCACCTCTACCTACTGAGCCAACGCGCTCCCACCGGAAGATATCAAGATGCATCAAAAATGAACATAATATGGGTATCCGAAATGGGATGTGGGTATTTGGGATAACTTAAAAACGCCTTTGCATTTATAGTTCATCTAGGTTTGGAAGAATCCATTTGGATTCTTGCGAAAACGGTTGTTAGAATCCATACCTGCTCAGTGTCCCAGGCAGGGATGTGGCTAGAGAGTTTCAGCTGGGGGGGGGGGGGGGGGGAGGGGGGGTGCCACCGTGAGTAGTTTCGATAGGTGGTTGCACTGCAGCGCTGGGTGATATCTTTTAAGCCTTCAAACAACGAATCGCCCGCATCCACCCGCGTAATATGCAAATACAGCTGCTGAAGAAATATTATTTTTCGAAAAATTTCAGCAAAATCATATCATGTGACCCCTCTTTGGAACGAGCTCGTCGAGCTCGTTCCAAAGAGGGGTCATATGATATGGTTTTATTAAATTTTTTTTTAAATTTAAAAAATATTTAAAATAATGAATTTTGAAATCGTCTGCGTTGGGTAAAGGGTTAAAGTGATTATATATATATATACACATGCTTATGAACCCTTCTGAAATTTTTCACTAGTCCTGAAACGGAAAAAGCATCATTTGTGTAATGTGTCTGGGTCAGAAAATTTACCGGATTGATATCAGAATCGAAATTTTGAGGCCATGTCAATTTTAGAGTATGAAATTTAAAACTCAAGTTTCCAGTTGGAAATAAAAGATCAAAATTTCTCATCATCAGTTGGAATTTTAATATTTTTCATAACCAATGTTAATTTATTGAATTTCCAACTATTTGCTTTTTGACCTCGGAATTTCCAACTATTGAAAAAAATACTCCTTGCTGGGGGGGGGGGGTGAGACCCCCCCCCCCCCCCTGTCTCCACATCCCTGGTCCCAGGATCCCATGAGGCCACAATGGTTGAAACCCTGTTCAAATATATGCCCCAAATGGCATTATTTAGAGACATTTTGAGGCTAGGAGGAACATCAAGAGTGGTATGACAACTATAAATTTATCTGACATCCGATCCAGATACTAGAGTTCAGGATGTTTCGGGGTGGGGGGTGGAATTTTAGGGGACAGGCTTCCCATGGGTACGCTATTGGGTCGAGAGAAAAAAACGATTTACTTCTCAACACTTGTCAGTTCCAGTTCAGTAAATGTTCAGAACTGAATTTATCACCGAGAAGAGATCAAAACGCAGGTGAAGCGTGCCACCGAGCAATAACTCGTGATAGATTCGTCAATTCTCGGTCATTAATTCGATGAGACCAGTTACTTTCCGAGTTACGGAGTGATTGGAGAAAGAGATAAAAATAATTAAATAGTGTAACACACAATGCAGAGAACTTAATATTGACTTGTCAATATAAATACAGGTGATTGATGTCACGCATGCGCTATTATATTTGTACTTGACACAGATTGTTTGGTCTGACTTTTACAGATTGTATTAGCATTTATTTCATTAGCAAACAATTCATTGTGTGCTCATTGTCGCTTAAGGTACCACAGAACTGAATATTTTCCCATAGGCGACCATTATAACGTTCAGGCGGAAAAAAAATGATCGCATCACTTTAATTTTGGCATTCAAATATCTCTGTCAAGTATAGCCCTTTATACAACCTTTTCTGATCTGAAAACAGGGGGTCATGCAACAAATAAGAGAGAAAAACTGACACAAAGGAAAGTATCGGTCACGTGCACATATTTTTCAGGGAATTCCCTACAAAAACACACAAAAAGTAAATTGTATTTTTTAGGTCCAAAAGTCATCAATTCACCCTCTTGTTTATCAGGAATATTTAACAATAATGCAAGATGTCAATAGAATGTTTCAAACGTTTATTGAAACAATCTATTTTCCCAAGGCTGTTTATTTTTAGAGATTGCATCATTTCCGAGTGCAACATTTTAAGGCGGTTCACTCTAATTTCAATATTTAGTTCCGCGATACCTTAAGGTGCAAAATAAGTGAGAGAAATTTGTTCAGTTTGAAATTTTCACCGCTGTGATTCCATAAATTTAAATTGAAGATACACACATTCTACGAGATTCCAACGGGTGTCACGATACCTTGCAAGCAATATGGCAGCTGTACAGTCTCCATACAACAGAATGTAGTATTAAAGCTATATTTCTCATTATTTGATTTTAGATGACATTGTATATCGATGCTTTTTCGACAATATTCGGTCCGATTATCTTGACCGAAAATCTAAACAAACAGTCAATGTAAACAAAGACGAGAGTTTTGGAACTTATCCCCACGCAGGGCTTACATTTCGCCTAAATTTGTGAGAATCCATTTGGATTCTCGTGAAAATGGTTACGAGAATCCATACCTACTATGAGTGTCCCAGGATCCCATGACGCCACCATTGTTGAACCCCTGTTGTATACTGACAGCACATGTTAACATTTTACCCAACACACCTTTTTAATTCTTAAAACTAAATTTGATAATTTTTAAACAATAAATAATAAATAGATGATAAAATAATAAAATGAACAATAGTTACCAATAAAATCTTATTAATAAATTGTAATTACAACTTAGCTTAAATTGTAATTACAATATACCTTAAATTGTAATTACAACTTAGCTTAAATTGTAATTACAACTTAGCTAAATTGTAATTACAATTACAACTTAGCTAAATTGTAATTACAACTTAGCTAAAATTGTAATTACAACTTAGTAAATTGTAATTACAACTTAGCTTAAATTGTAATTACAACTTAGTAAATTGTAATTACAACTTAGCTTAAATTGTAATTACAATATAGCATAAATTGTAATTACAACTTGGCTTAAAATGTAATTACAACTTAGCAAAATTGTAATTACAACTTAATAAATTGTAATTACAACTTAGCTTAAATTGTAATTACAATATAGCTTAAATTGTATTGTGATAATTTCCTACTAATTTTAATCAGTATTTCTAAAACATAATTGCAAATGGCATATTTTACTCCCTAACGTTTTCTAGCCACAATATAGCCTTAGCTGCTGATGTGGCGTTAAGCAAGGTGATAAATAAATAAATATCTGTGGCTGTGACAGTTTTTAAGAGACTTCCGGTGCTTTTTTTACTCACATTTCTATGGATTTTCGAACGGGTGTCAATATATCGTGCCCCAAGTGCAACAAGGCGCCATCTGCAATGCTATAAAGCATTGCAGATGGCACCGTTTTGCACCGAAGAACGAATTTCCAACTCCAGAACCTAAAGGTCACATATTTCGAACACGAGGGGAGAGGTTGCATTCTGATTTTTCCAACAGTTGGAAATTTACGGACAGCTGTTGGAAAATTGGGGTAGATGGGTCTTGGAAATGGTTTTCTCAAAAGCTGGATGTTCGTCAGCCAGGAGGGGGGGGGGGGGGGGGGAGTTGTTAATTTCGGAGGAGCACCGCCGACCAAGACCCTCTGGTTACGTCCCTGATCAGGCTCAATGTCTCCAAGAAATGGTTGCGTTCTTTTCAGAAACTGAAAAAGCCTCTTTAACTTTTTTTAGGCTCCCAATGGATTATTAAACGATATTTGTGGGTTTTTTTTAATTTAGAGCGTATTTCTGCACCTTCAGAAATTGTTCTATTTATTTATTTATTTATTTATTTATTTATTTATTTATTTATTTATTTATTTATTTGTGTTTACGACACTTTCAACAGCCGGGGTCACCTGGGGTCGGACAGTTTTATGGGTGGAGGAAGCTTGAGTACCCGGGCAGCCGACTCCCCAACGTACTAACTCCACACAAGTAGGGTTAGCATTGGTTGAAGACTCGTGCATCATTGACATGCAGTACACCTTAGTACCCAGCATCACCGTGTCCCCACGTGCATGGGCAATCGGAATTAAGTGCCTTTCCGAATGACACAACGCAGTTACCCGTGGTGGGGATCGTAACGTGGACCTTTCGGTTTGAAGTCCAATGCTGTAACCTCTGAGCCCCCGTACTCCAATTGTTCCAATGCGTTTGTGCGATATATTAATAGGGGTGTGTAACATATACTATATATATAAACATATACTCCAGTGCCAACCGTTAGAACGCCTTGTGACAGTGCGAGTATATACTACGCTTGTGACGACAAAAAAGGGCTTAGCAACAGACAACGTCTCCGGCGAACCACGGTGTGTGTGTGGGTGTATACTGGGAAGCGATTGTGTGTGTGGGGGGTGAGCGAAAGGGTGTGTATGTGAGGGTTTAGGCGTGTGTAAGGTGTGTCTGGTGTGTGGGTGTGACAGTGCGTATGTGTGTACGTGTGCTTTTTCTATCTCGTGGGTTCAGTTCACTACTAACAAGCTCAGACGTTTTAATTCTTTTATTTCAATATGTGTTTTTACTTTATACTAGTTTTTCAAGCCATACCATTTATTATCTTACAATCAACATGTATTTTGTCTGTATTAACTCCGCAAATGTCGTGTATCCGACCCCTGATACAGATGTACGAATAAATAGTTCGTTATATATTCGTCTGGATTCTTGACTTATCCCCAATATATTGTAAGATAAAATGATTATTACCATTATGTGGATGTACAAAATATGTATCCGAGTCTCGCTCCAGGTTCTAAGGGTAGATCACGACTCGTCTTCGACTCGTCGTGATCTGCCCTTAGAACCCGGAGCGAGACTCGGATATGTGCATATTTTGTACATCCACATAATGGTAATAATCTCTATGTATCACATTTGGTTGTGCAATAAAGTATTATTATTACTATTATTATTAATGCGATTCCAACGCCTTTACGCGTCTTATTTGGAGATATCGGAATTCGGAAACTTTATCATCTCGATATTGAATCACCCGAATTAAGGGCGGTAGTCATCTCAATTACAAATTGGAGTTCATATAAGCAGGGGTGTAGCGATGATGGAATGGGGAGCCGGTGGGGTGTAAACCTGATTTGTACCAACCGATAAAATACTCCAGCTACGTCATGATGGCGTGCCTTCAGAGAAGGCATGTCTTGCTTCAGATAAGGCATGCCTTGTTGATGAAGATGGGATATTAGTCGAGATTTAAAAACACTTGTTGGGAATTTATTTGTGATATTCATATGCGTCGTGGGAGGGTTGGGGTCGGAACGAGCCCTCTTTTACGTTTGTGTTAAGAACCGACAATGCAAATAAATCCCCCCAAAGGCCACCAGAGAGGTCCATTTGATACTAAATTTAAAAAACTTTCTGCGTGGGGAGGGGGGAGGGGGGAATGTCACCGAATCCCTCCAGTATGCTTGTGCCTTCGGCATCTGTCACGCGTACCCCCGGTATACCTTTTTCATCAAAGTCGAACCCCTTTTGAAAAAATACGAGCAACGCCCATGATCCTATAATAGTTATTGGCTCTGTTGTAGTGGATTCTACAGTTGCTTCTATTGGTTCTGTCGTGGTAGGAGCTAGAAGAATCTGTAATAGTTGTTGGTTCTCAACGAGCTCGTTCCGGGAGAGGGGGGGGGGGGGGATCACATGATATGCTTTTGCTGAAATATTTTCGAAATTTTGTTTTTTTAGACTCCTCAATTTGTAAATTACGGTTGTTCATCAGGTAAAGAGTTAAGTCCGTTACGTTCATTTTTCCATAAAAACGTAAACAATTAAATTCTCAAAATAAGGCCAGATTTTAAACAGAATGTTATATAGTTTTTACATATTCTGTTAATATTCCCCTTATTCTTTTTCTGTTGTTCGTTATCTGTATTTTACAGGAAGTAGCCTAATTTGATTGATACTTTAATTCCCCGAATGGAATGGTTTAACGCGCCGAAGGCGCGTAGGGATGGTATGGGGAACAAGCCCCTTTCGACCCTCAGTGACTGTAAATGACTAATTTCCACATGTCTACTCGTGTTGAAGGAGGAACAGGTTCAGGTGCTCGGCAGGTGTCACCGGTTGTGGCGTGATGGTCTCTTTGACTGATGTCGGTTGAACCCTCGGGTGAGGACCAGTGTGAGAGGTTGGGTCCTCTCAGTACTTTAATTACAGTTTTTTCCCATAAAAACGTAAAAAATAAAATTTTCAAAATAAGGCCAGATTTTAAACAGAATATACATATAGTTTTTACATATTCTGTTAACCCCCTTCACACTGATGCCGAAATATCTAAAGTTCAGAGTGTGAATATTTCCCATAATGCAACTAGAAATTTAACCATTCAATCGTGTTTGACAGTGAGCTCTGTCAAACAAGATTGAATTATAAAAATAGTTAAATTCCCAGTTGCATTATGGGAAAAATGGCTACTTCAAAATCAAGATGTTTTGGCATCAGTGTGCAGGGGGTTAATACTCCCTTATTCTATTTCTAATGTTGGTTATCTGTGTTTTACAGGAAGTAGCCAAATTTCATTGATACTTTAATTACAGGCGCACAAGGCTATTATAGAAATTAATCAAGCGCGTGCTCTGAACATCACGGCACGTGCTATTTGTTATCTGTCAATCAATCGCTTTCTGATTGCAAACACACTGCGTTTAACGCGAATGACAGCTTCGTAACGAGCATCTGGTGATCGTCTGCGTGTATCACTGACAAGTGTCACGGTCAGTGTAACGAGACATAGCCAATAAATTAGTGTAACAAAGTATTTGGCACGCGTTACACCTTCTGTTACTTGTGATACAGGCGTCTATATAAATCGTCCACAAACCAATTCTCCAGTTCGATAAACTGATCATTGCAGGAGAGGATATTTTAGTTGTGATTTTCTTTTCTCTCATCAGCGTAAGATGGATTCTATAAGAAAGGTCAGTTTATTTAAATATCTAGCATAACTTCGAATTTAAAATTCTTCTCCTAACTCACGGGCTATAAATTACTCAACAACATTGCTCCTTCAAATCTTTCGAGTTTGGTTAAATGTTATACACCAACAAGATGTCTGAGACCAGTCAAGGTGCCACAAAGCTTGGACTCTTTCAGTACCTCGCTTACAACGCATCTTTTCAGACGATTTTTTTTATAATGGTGATCTCATAGCTTGCTAACAGATGGTTTTGGGGGGGGGGGGTTTGGGGGGGGGGAGGATTTTTGATTAGCTTTTTTTCTTTTCGCTTTTTGTGCGTTTTTGGCGTGCATCGTCCACGAACAAATACGCTCGCAGCGCTGAACAAAAACACAGAATGGACCATTTATTACACTCTAAAATCAGTTGGGTTAAAAATCAACCCAAATCGACTGGGTTGAGTGAATATGAACCCAATTGGGTTCATATTCACTCAACCCAGTCGATTTGGGTTAATTTTTAACCCAACTGATTTTAGAGTGTACAAAAGTCTGAGTGCACAAAGTGGATTTACGGCCTTTAAACCATATTACTACTATTATTATTATTATTATTATTATTATTATTATTATTGCACCTCTGTTGTTTCATTTCCCTCTTAAACCATCACCAAACGAATCGGCAGCATCCGTCTGCGAAACCTGCAAACTCAGTAGTTAATTTTTTATTTTTTTTTAATTTCAACAAAACTATATCACGTGACCCCATCATTGGACCGAGCTCCTCGAGCTCGCTCCAATGAGTGGGGTCACACGATATGAATTGTTGAATTCTTTTGAAAAATCTGAAAAAAAATAATATTTAAAATAATTTTTGATATCGTCTGCGTTTGCTAAAATGATATCGTCTGCGTTAGCAAAACGATTAATCTGTAAAAATTAATCTGGGCAATACCTTCACCATTCACACTTCCGACTTCAGAGTATGAGTTATTAACAGCTCTGATGGTTTCTTGGGTATTTCCCACTGCAATCGGTACAACAATGTTGAGAAAAAAGAATAAAATTTAATGGTCACCTTTTTGTGAATACCAACGGTGGGTAATAACCACTATACGTTACAGGTTAACGATTAAATGACACGGTCAGACAATAAAGTGACAGTTCTCTTAACGATAAAAATTAAACTTGAAAAACATTGCTACGGTTTAGTCCATGGGAATTGCGAAAGTGGATCTTGTTAGGGCTGAGGATCCCATAGGGCAACCACGGACCAAGGGTGGGAGAACGTTTTGAAATTTGAGCCCAAACCGCACACTAATAGTGGCATCTAGGATGGAGTTGATTGATTGAATTGGATAACTGGTGCATAGAGTGACAGAGGTTAGTGAATTAATGATAAGTCCAGCTGATAATATAACAGCCCCCTTTTCTTTAGGAATGGGCTAGAAATCCGGCCCCTGAGAGGGCCTAGATTAAACCACGATATCGTATTATCTAGGGATAAGAAATATAGAGCTGGGAACTTTTTATGTTCAGATTAGGGCTTTACCCTTCACCTTATACACTCCACAGTATTTAACAAAAAAATTAAATTTCACATTTATCGAAAACAAATTTCACAGTTCTTCAATAGAACCATACAAATATGGATATCATTAGAACCAGCTCGACGAGCTGGTTCTAATGATATCCATATTTGTATGGTTTTACTGAGAAACGTCCGAAATATTTTAGGCTGTGATAGGCTTATTCTGGTTAATTTTCTGGCCGATTTTGAGAAAAAAACTCATCGGGTTCGGTTCAGTTGTCGCGTGTTAAGAATAAGAACATATTGTAAATAATACTTCAGGCTCCTTAACCTGGTCGAAATATACGACACATCACAAAAAGGCCTGTCTGTAATTATATCCATAGGGTTCAGCCTAACTTCCTTTTGATTATTCTTGGGGGTCCCAGAGTATCAGTTGCTACGCCCAGTTGCGTAGGAACCGGGGGGGAGGTGTATCCCCCCCCCCCCCAAAAAAAAATTCCAAAACTTTGTAAATCATATCTAGTATCTACACGAAAATAACCACATACATCTGCATATTCTACGTCATGCATACAGGCGCACATAAATGTTGACAGGCAGAATTAACATGTATGATCTACCATTTGCAGTGCATAGAAAAGTTGGTAGCCGATGTCACTGACTAATTTGACGCTCAACAGGTTAACATCTTCCTTTGACCTACATCCTCCTAAAAACACCAAAAATTAACAGCAACGATACCTTGATTTTTTCACTTGAGAAGCGAGGAAATAAGCTCTCAGAAGTTCATAGTTCACAAATTTTCCCGCGGGTGGTCCCCCTCCCGCACTCTCCCCGGGCTCGGCTACGCAGAGCGGACCGGCAAAGACGGCCGTGCTCTCCCCTATAGGCCCCCGTTTACAATACCCCCTCCCCCAATATTATAAGCTTCCTACGCCCTCTGGCCACGCCTTTTGAGTCAGAAAACAACATAAAATAGGGTAAGAAATAAATAAAGTTCATCTTATCTATGTTGTGTTCCCGTTGTCACATTTTGTCCATTATTGACTCGTCCGGTGGAGGAAATGTAATAATGAACACCTGACGTATTCGCCTGTTTGCCAAGTGATGAGGGTCCAGTTCCCTCCCAGTAAGATATTTGATCCGTTGATTCATAAACACGGTAAAAACGTTTGGCCGGGTTTCGCTGCTCCGGTTTTCGAGGAAAATTTGAACCGAACCGAAAAAAACAAATTGTCCACCTCCAGCGAAATGCCACCAAGTTAGCTGATTTCAGCGAATTCATGCCAAGAATGCTGAAAATGTTTTTTCCATAAATTTCCATGAAAAAGGTTTTAAAAGTCTATTTCAATTCAAATTGATGAAAATAAAAATCTCTCAACCGACAGGTTTACTGGGTTTTTTTTTTCATTATTTTATGACGAAATATGAATTTTACAAATCTGTCCACTAAATTGAGAATTCAGAATTGTCGCAAATTTTAGAGAATTTAGTTACATCCTATTCTCGCCAGGGGTGATGGGGAGATGGCCGATAAGGGGGGGGGGGGGGGGGGGGGGGGGGGCTATACATCATTTGTCCTGACTGATAAAATATTCGATCTGCATCATAAAGGAGTGTTGTATTCGTCAAAAGCATCCCTTAACCCTTTCCCTAACGTAAAGTTCAAAACCGAACAGCGCTATTCACAAAAAATCACTATTCAGTTGTCATTTTTTGTCTCAAAAACAGAGCTTATGACCCATCATTGGAACGAGCTCAACGATCAACGAGCTCGTTCCAATGAGGGATGATAAGCTATGTTTTTGACGCAAAAATGAGTTATCCAAGAATTTTGTTTGCAAGTGTCGTGTTCCTTTCGTGTTAGGTAAAGGGTTAATTATTTCCAAAATGTAATATCAAAGTTAAAGATGTAGTTGGGACTGTGGTTAAAAAACTCTTGACTTCCTGGAAGTGTATTTGTGGGAGTTTTACGGGTGGAGGAAGCCGGAGTGCCCGGAGAGAACCACCGAGCAACAACCAAAAAATAAGAAGTGGTATGGCACTACAATCTACACAAATAAAGCAAAGTAAACTGACACAATTCAATATTCATGAACAGTATGCCTGCAACACAGGCAGGGTTAGCTTGGTTGAAGACATGAGTACCATCGACGTGCAGAAGGCCTTAGTACACGGCGTCATCGTACCCCCGTGTGGACAATAGAGGTTAAGTGCCTTGCCCAAGGATGCAACGCGGGAGTCCGAATTGATCGCCCAGACGGTCACTCATCCAATGATTAACCGGACTCGACGTTGCTTAAGGGCCTATAAAGTAATGAAATTTTGTTTATTTTGAAAATTCTCACCTCTCATATTCCTTCAATTCAAATTAAATATACACAACATGTACATCAAAATGAAGGTTGGGATGTATAGAACACGAAACACATGTGTAATCCACTCATAGAGTCGACTGTAGGCACCACTGGTTCCTGGAAGTCTGCTGCCGTATTCGCACCAGAACTGATAATTTAATAATATTTCACGAAAACAACTTGTGGCCAAATGTGCTTTACATATCCAAGAACAAAGCTAGAGGGTAAAAATTCTTCAAAACACGGCGACAGAGCTGCATTGGGGAAAATTCCAAATCCTTTGCTTTTGTTTACGTTTGAGTATACTTTCGATTTCCGGTCGACGTCATCGGACAGAAAAAGCATGTAAAAACAACGCCGTCTAAAATCAAATAATGAAAAAGATCGCCTTCATACAGTATACTGTTATTAGATAGAGATTGCACAGTTCCCATATTCAATGCAAGGTATCACGATACCTGTTGAAATTTCTTAGAATTACGATTTTGTTTTCCAATGAAATTCGTGGTAACGAGTGATTTGCGCATGTCTGTCGAGCATGGAAACCGTCTTCAATAAAAAATGCAGACAGTGTTGTCCTTTTCCAAAATGCAGTCCTATCGCTGTATTCGAAAGTGTTTTGGATGCCTAGCTTTGTTCTTGGATATATGAAGCACATTTGGCCACAAGTTGTTCTGAAATATTATTTTATTATCAGTTCTGGTGCAAATACGGTAGCAGACTTTCAGGAACCAGTGGTACCTACAGTCGACTCTATGAGTTGATTACATATGTGTTTCGTGTTCTATACATCCCAACCTTCATTTTGATGTAAATTTGTATATATTTAATCTGAAGTTAAGGAATATGAGAGGCGAGAATTTCAAAATAAACAAAATTCCATTACTTATATAGGCCCTTAACTTCGGTGATCTGACGAAAACCGACATAAATGTTTGTCGTGAGATACGAAAAATATAAGATGTAATAAATGGTATTGTAAGCACAAAAATTATAAGATATACTTATAGGTATTTTAACTGGTTGAGCAGGGTTGAGTGCTAATTTATCACCCAAAGGCGATTTGAACTTCTTTTTTCAAAGATTCTACATAAGTAAAGCTGTAACAGGGGCCTCCGGGCTGCAGGCCTTTAAATTCTTCCCAAATAACGACGGTAAACGCTGTGCCCAAGTAAGATAATTGCGCCAAAATTATGCGGAGTTTAAAACTTTTCCCAAAGTTTTGCAGTGTTTCGGCAATATATGGTTTAGCCAGGTTACCCTGATGCTTGCAAAAGAGCTTAGAGTTTACCTTCGAAGCAAACAATGCAACAGATAAATAATTTTTAAAAAACCCACAGAGTTCACCGTAGAAAAGCAATCGGCGTCGACAGTGTCGTATACGACACTGTCGACGCCGATTGCGTTTCTTTGGCAAATTCTATATGATCATGCACTTAAAGCTTGAGATCTATTATATTCATGTTTGTGGCATTTCCTATTATAGCGGGGGAGGAATTCGTCACATACAGGTGAATTGTGCACTTGGTGATACCTTCTTGAAATTTGGCACACTGTTAGTGTAGGCTATGAGGTTCTCAAAAACGATCGGCTACAAGTTGACACCGACCGGTGGCGACCAGTAGCGGCACAATCCAAAATGGCCGCCAGCGGCTGAAGGGAACCTCCTTTTCGACGGTCTACCGACTATACATCCGATTGTAAGGGCGCGAAAGTGAACTCTGATCCACGCACGTGTTGGAAACAGACGTGGGAGATGATGTAGAATAAAACGAGATTCTCTATACGGACGCATCAATTTCTTGGAACTTGAAAAGAGCGTTGTTTCTCCGGGATCAGCGTCATTCAGGCAAACCTGAATGACGCTGATCCCGGAGAAACAACGCTCTTTATGAAGCAGTCTCTTTGCCATACAATCTCTTGTTTGGCGTAATTCCGCAAGCAATTCTGATTTGTCTGTCGAAATTAATTCGAGAACGCGATTGTTCACAAAAATCATTCACAGAATGAGTGAGAATCCTCTTCGTGTACGGACTAGTACTGACTGGGAACGTTGTTGCTTTTGCCAGCAAGACAGTTCCAAGAAATTGATGCGTCCGTATAGAGAATCTCGTTTTCATGACGCCTATAAAGCTATTGAGGAAGACATAACGCGCTTCCTAGATAATGGCGTTGAGCTTCCATATAATTTGACCATTGATTGTTTGATGAGAGAGAGTGATGAGTGTATGTCGATGTCACTGTTGACGAATAAGGCAATATATCATAAGACATGCCGTGACAGTATTCGGACTCACATCGTACAGCGCGTGCTACACAAGCGAGAGCGAAATGAGGCAGTGGCATCCTGCTCCACGCTGAGTCCTAAAAGAACACGGACAAGTTTTGAATCTGGCTGTGACAGGAAACTGCCCCAGTGTGTTTATTGTCACAAACGCGAAGGTGACAGCAGTGAGCCTATTTGCAGATCAATGTCTGATAACAATAAACTCAAAATTATGGCAAAGGAAGCCGAGAACTGGGTTGTTTTTTCTCGGGTCAATGCAGCATTTGATTCCGCTGCTAGTGATCTTTACTATCACAAAACCTGTTATTGTAAGCTTGCCAATGAAGCACGAGCGGCTAAATCTAAAAAGTCGAAGAACGCCGAACATTCCGCGTCAGGCCTGCCCTATGACCCTCTCGTTATGGCAGAGCTCATAACATTTGTTGAACACAACGATTCCGCGATGAAGCTTGTCGATCTCAAGAATCTGTACAGTCGGAGGTTGAAGCAAGTCGGTTCTGATTGGCTTAGTGAAGAAATACATTCCACTCGATTCAAAGAACATTTGTTGCAGAAATTGGGCGATGGCTGGGACGCCTTCACACAGGGTAGAGATGTGTTTATTTCAAGTAGGTTTCGAGTTGGCTCCTTGTTGTCCGAATCTTTAACTCGTATAGTGTCTGAGGAAGAGGCAAAAAAGATAGTTGATGTGGGTCTTCTTCTGCGTAAACACAAACTCATATCTCAAGCTCCTTTCACGGGATCATTTTCATCTTATTGCTTGAGCGAGCCTGTACCCAACTCACTCCTGACTCTTCTTAGAGTTCTACTTGAGGGCACATGTAGTATACAGAACTTAGGCGATGATGAGACTGTTAATGCCAAGACTCGAGTGGCTTGTACTATTTCACAGATGTTGATCAGCAATTCAGCGAAACGCTCCGAACATGCACAAAATGTTCACCAGAGACGTGACAGAGAAACTCCAATGCCTCTTTATGTGGGTTTGAAGTTGCATGCCCATGATCGTATGAAAAATCTTATCAGAGATTTTCATCAAATGGGACTCTCTGTCTCTTATGATCGCGTAATGGATGTTCGCAGGAGTTTCGCGAGAGCTGTTTCACTGCGGTTCAAGAACGAAGGTGTTGTAGTCCCAGCTAACTGCAAACGTAATGTTTTCTCGATAGGAACCACTGATAACATTGATGTATCTGGTAGATCTGATATGCATGGTACGTCCATCACACTCATTGGTCAACTGAGCAGGGACAATGTGGGTACTGATCCCCCACCACTGAGTTTAGATGTTCCAGAAGACACACAAATTGAACTCCCAGACGACTATGCATTTGTTCCTTTCGTTGAAGACTTTGGTGGGGACATCAGGCTTGAATCTCCAGATGAATGTAATGTACGGCCCAATGAATATGCAGATTTGAACGTGGGAGAGAATGACTGGTTGTCTCATGTGTCACAGATCAGCAATAAAGGGAAGGTTGATGGCAGCTGGCAGCTTGATGAAGTCCCTGTGACCTTTTCAGGCTTCTTTTCAAAACATGAAGATCAAGACAATGTCAAACCTCGTGCAGTTATTGGGGTATTCCCTGTTTTCAGTGAGCAGAAAGCGGACTCACTCAGTATGCAGAAGCATGCTATGTATGTGGTCAGGGAAGCTACTGCTTTCGTAAACCCCGGCCAGATACCTGTCATTGAAGGTGACTGTCCGTTGTATGCCAGGCAAAAAAAATGTCAATGGCTGTTCCCAGAGGAGATAGGTGAGGATCGAATGGTGTGTATGATTGGATTCCTGCATCTTGAAATGTGCACCCAAGAAGCTGGTGGTAAGCTTATGGGTGGTTCTGGTTGGGAGCGAATGTTTCACCTCGCAAAGATATTCACACCCGGTGTAGCATCATCCCTACTTGGTGGGAAACATGTCAAGAGGACGCGACAGGCATATCTTCTCACTCTAGCTTGGCTTGAGATCCTCAGAAAGAATGCTTATGAGATTTACTGTCAGCAGACTGGGCCCCATGAGTCATTTGAAATGTGGGAACAGAGGATTCTTTCACAATCTCCAACTGCGCGCTATTGGGGTGAAATCGTTCGGAACTTTCTCTTGACAAGCTGTCAATTCGTTCGGAACCAACGAATCGGTAACTGGCCTGGTACACTGTGTTCTATCGATGAGTTGTGCAGTTACTTTTTTGCCCTAGGACATACAAATTATTGTCGGTGGGTCCCCGTATTTCTGAGAGACATGTCTCAGCTACCCAGGCGGCATCCTTCAATCCACAACAAATTCATGGAAGGCCATTTTGTGGTCCAGCGTAGTGAGAGGAAGTTCAGTATGATGGGTTTAGATCAGAGCCAAGAACATAGTATCCAACTACTCAAAGAAGACAGTGGTCCAAAAGGTCTCTATGGCCAGGCTGAAGAGAAAGTCGTTATTGAGCTTTCAAGGTCAGAAGTTCTGCGTGTTATAGATGAGTATGAATATGCAAGTTTCCACACAACATCATCAGATAACACGGAACACCCGGAAAGTTCGGTATCAGAGCAGAAAAAATTTCTGAATCAATTGAAATCTCTCCTCGATCTGGTGAATCAGGGACTCATTATCAACCCTTATGATGAAACTAGTGGTCAGCTGGTGACATTAGATACTGGTGAATATATGGACCCCGAAGTTAGTAAGAGTTTACGGTCATTACCCGAAAGGGGCAAGCATTTATATTCCACTTTCTTGAAGGAAAGGCTTGTGGAATGCACCGTACCCCTGAATGATGTTATTCCCAAGGCAAATATATATACCTTCCTTAACCCACCCCCAGCCAACCTGGACAAAGGCCGAGACAAACTCAAGTCAAGTAAAGCAACTGCCGCAATAGTTACCCAGATGTTCGTTTCACTGCAAGCCCGGCCTGATTCAAACATGGATGAGTTTTTCATGCACGAGAATGCACGTGATCCGCCAGCATTATCCGATAGAGGTAAGCTACGGAGTGGGACAAAATCTCAAATTCTCAATTGTTTACCAGCTATTCCTGCACAAGGGAAGAATTCAGCAGCTAGACAAGCTTCAGTTGTCATCTTGGATATGCCTGCTGTAGTCCATGTAATCAAACCACAGAAAGCGGATCTGTTTGGAGAATATGCTCGATTGCAATTATTGCCATACATCGAATCTCTGATTAACACGAACACCACAAGGGTTGATGCGATCTATGACTGTTACCCCGAAGGCAGTTTGAAGAATCAGACGCGAGCAAAACGCCTCGGTGAGACAGCAGTTAGGTTGATACGGGTGTCCGAGAACGTCCCTTTACCTAAAGGGAAGAATTGGCAGGCATTCTTGAAAGTTAGTGAGAATAAAGACGAATTTTTCAAGTTCCTGTCTGCTGAACTGCTGAAATTAACATCAACATCCGAGTACCAGTTGTTAACGACATCAGGAGAATATGTACTATGCAATAAGGATGTTAGCTTATGTGACATATCTCCATCGAACCACGAGGAAGCAGACACGCGCATGATGCTTCATCTCAACCATGCAGTCTCACAAGGTCACAAAATAGCTTTTCTTCGCACGGTTGATTCTGATGTCGTCATTCTGTCTTTGCACCATTTCGCAACATTCCGTGACCTTGGACTCAGTGAGCTGTGGATTGGGTTTGGAATTGGAAAGGCATATAAAGATATGCCAATTCATGAGATAGCTTCACAACTTGGACCTGATTACTGTAAGGCCCTGACTTTCTTCCACGCCTTCACAGGTTGTGATGTAACATCCAGCATGCTCGGCATTGGGAAGAAGACAGGATGGAATGCATGGATGAATTTTCCCGCATCAACTGAAATGATGATAGAATTGACTGAGAATCCGCAAGTCTTTTCAGAGGATTCCCCTCATATGCAGCATATCGAAAAACTCACCATACAGATGTACAGTAACAGTTGTGTCAGTACACGTGTCAATGATGCGAGACGGCATATGTTCACACATGGCCTTAAGTCTATGGAAAACATCCCGCCCACCAAAGCAGCTCTGTATCAACATGTAAAAAGGGTAATTCTTGTGTCATCTTTCATTTGGCATCGTGCTCTGCAGAAACACTTATGTGTGCCAGACCCATCACAGTACGGATGGGAGTGGAATCCACGTCTCAATATTCTGGTCCCATTTTGGACTCACCTAGGAGACGCAAGTGCTGCATGTGCACTGATGCTCCACTGTAGTTGTGCCAAGGCCTGCAAGGGCAATTGCAAATGCTTGAAAGCTGGATTAAGGTGCACACCTTTGTGTAAGTGTGAAGGTGGCTGTTGTAACAATATTGAGTAGTATACTGTCATGTTAGGACCAGTCATCTCCTATTCTGGTATTTTTTTTTCCATTTTCGGCCAGTTAACACATGTCATGTTTCTAGTTGAGTTGATTTTGCTAACAAATGTTCATCCCATGTGGCTTGCTACATTGTCCGGGGTATAGGAATACAGTTTTAGATTTCGGAAAATAGTCTGTTATTTACTGCACAAGACGGTGTTAATTCATGCATAGCATGATACAATATCCCCAACTATTTTGCCTCTGTACAACAGTTGATACCTTCGTTCACCCGTGTGTTCATCTATGGTATCCTTGTCTTTCTCTGGCCATAGGCCACATGTGACTAGTCAGTTCCTACTCCATAGCAAATCAACTTGGAAATCCTTCATCTTGTAGCGCACTCATGTCTCAATGAATCCATACCTGAGTTGATCTAATAAATCTAACGTAAGGTATCAAATTGCCATACCGGATCATATTTCGATAAGTTATTCGCTAAAACATTTCGACCACTCATCGACATCAAAGGTCATGTTTTGGCTCCCAGTGGTGGCTATATCTCTATATCCCTGGTAAAGTAGCATACCATGAGGGATGGGCATTAAGTGTCGGCAACATTAATCCTGACTTGGAACACACCACATCTTAACTGGCCGAAAATGAAGAATACTACTTGTAGTCAAAAAATATTCCTGTACCTCGAATGACTGCAAACATACACTCACCCCTTCTAGTCCCATTTTGCCAATGTTCTATACTGGCAAGATAACATTGTATAATTAACAACGGGAACTAATGCATCCCGAGTTCATTCCAGCACTGCCCTTGCTGGCAGACGTGTCGCTATGGTGTTGAGATTGAACCAGAACTCCTCTAGAAATTTGATAGTTTTATTTTCTTAGAAAATAAATCTATCGAAAATGCCGGAAGTTGAGAATAGACTGTCACTTTAATTGGATTATCAAATGTCCAAGTATCCCCACTGCTGCATACTATCGAGTACCCTTGTTCATGTGTTGACAGGAATCTCTCATACCATGTTCATTTGACCATTGCATTCCCGAGAAACATTCAACACTAATTTATCTACGGACGGACGATCATACTGACAGTCAGACACACAGACGCACACATCGACGGAAATTCTGATCCCATTATCCATTAATCTTCCCCCCAACTTGTTCCAAGGGCTTCACTCCATCATTCACATCAATTACAGCACATGTATGGTGTTAGGTTTGGAGCTTCAGTTGTGCGATCGGCGAAAATAGCTTTTTTTCGATCCGCTTGGCGGCCATTTTGGATTTCGCTGCTAGTGGTGGCTAGAGGATGGTGCCAACTTGTAGCCGATCGATTTTGAAATCTCTGATGCCTACCCTTTCATCATGCCAAATTTCAGGAAGGTATCACCAAGTGCACAATTCTAGCGAATTCCTCCCCCGCTATTAAATGTCATGCGTAATTTACTTTCAAATTGGACTTTGGCTCGACACTGGGAAACTAAGAAGCCTTCTCGAGTAAACGTGCGTCAAGGGGTTGTGGGAACCTGCGATAATGGTGAAAACCAATAACAAAGGGTTGTAAATTATCATTTTAAGGGGGGACGTGAAACATAAAACAGCCATGCGGGCCACAATACGGCTGATCCATATTTGCCGTTGTGCCCAAATTAGACTGAACTAAGGGTCTGCCGAGGTGGGGGAACTACTCCAGTTTTTTAACAACAATATTCAAAATATTTGAAACTAGTAACGCATTTTAAAAAGGACGCCCCATACTTTAGTATCACCCCCGTTAAAACGCTGTTACGTAACAACCACAACAACAAAAATGCGAGTTAGAACTAAAGCTGCCACGGATAATAAAAATGAAACAAATTCCAAGTCCATGAAGCTCAGTAACTCTGACAAAAATCCTCCGAATAACACACGCATTGAACATGGGGGCTAGACAACAATAAGATACACTAGCATACCAAAATGATGTGATACGACCAAGTATTTTCAAAATTGTTGAGTTCAAAAACTTGTTGGTCACTGACGGACAGACCGATCGATTAGTGTACAGACCGACCAACCGACATTGCGACATATATAGCTGAAAACACCTCATTATATAGGCCTAATCATGGCTGCTGGAAGCATGTGGGGAGTTATCCAGAATCGATCAACAAATATTATCAAACGTCATTTTTCTACTTATCAAAGGGTGGTAGAAAAAAACTAGTGATTTAAGGCCATGTCCCGGAACTGAAATTATATATTAAACCCTATCTCTGTCACCACGGTCGATTCGAGCCCTTTATATACCTCTGGCTATCTCATTAACTGTACGTTTCTGTCTCCGTATTACCGGACCCCCCCCCCTCTCTCTCTCTCTCTCTCTCTCTCTCCCCCCCCCCCCCCCCCCAAAAAAAAAAAAAACCCAAAACAAATCAATTCTCCTACCTGTAAACAAAAGAAGAAAGAATATGACCTATGAACTCATGAACGGGAGAGTGCGAGGGAAATCCTGAGCTCCGCTTTGATCTTAGAGGATTGGCCAAATTTCAGTGAACACAAAAGCATGCATACAGGGTATATATAGCGTGTTAATAAAGTACAACATCTCTTGTTTATATCGTTACAGAGGAGAAAAATTTTGACAGAGAAGAAAAGACGTGGTAGAATTAATAAACATTTGTTAGAAATGAAAAAACTGCTGCTAGAATTATTAAATGCTAGTGTAAGTATATTTTTGTCACGTGTTAGTGGGTTTTTTTTTAATTTACTGAACCTTTTCTGATGTAGTTCTAAATAGTGTTGTGAATAGACGAAAAACGATAAAGTTTAATTCCAACAAGTTCATGTTTTTCGAAAGTTTGTCAACATAAAAAAAATTAAACGCCACTGCGAGCACAGTTATGTAAAATAGAGTCACTGAGGATTAATTGTAACATAATTAGTGAGAAAGGGATCAGAACAAATTAATCTTCGGGCGACCTTCGTAATGAAGAGAAGCCAGCATACGAGGAGGGCCTGGACGGCACAATTTGGATTCACTATGTTCGAACTGACGTCAAGGTTACTAGATTTTAGGGGAGACCGTGAAAGACGTCTTCCAACATTGTGAATGAGTGGCAAATGTGTAATTTTAGGAGTAATGGAGAACATGGAACATTTTCTCTAAGAGTGTCCGATGTATCAGTATCACAGAGTCACTGGATGTATGATGAGGAAGCGGTATGGTAGATGGTTATGTGGTTGATGGGCGAAACAAAGGAGCAAGGACGTGGAGATGGGTTGGGGGTCACACCCCCCCCCCCCCCCCCCCCCCCCCCAATCCTGGGCAAAATTTCCTGTTGTTCGAAATTCGAAGGATAAGTCACGAGTAGTTGGAAAGTCCATCTATCCGGATTTTAGAGCTTCTTTGGTGATGCTGATGTCTCCTTTACTTCCCAAAATTCTAACTCGGTTTCAAATCGGCAAAAAATCCAACTGTTACTATTTACAACTACAGTGTACGCAATATCGAGCTTCATAAGTATGCATGATGTCAATCGGTACGAGATTTCTATAGTACGTTTACGTATCGTAATAAAAAAAATCCTCGAAATGCACTTCAAGAAAATCACAATGTAAAATCGTTAGCCTGAGTTAATTCCATCATTCACAGTTACAAAATGATAAAACATCGAAAATTGATCATTCCTGCATAAGATCTGATTTAATGTTAGTACAGTGTGAATTGCTCAAAGTTCTCAGCTTGAGCATTTGTTTAGCACATATTCAATTCCCAGAATAATACCAAATAATAATAACCTGATAATTCTATCATAAATGTGTTGGCATTTCAGTTACTAGAATCAATTTTATGCCCCCTTTAGGGCTTCATTTTCAAAATGTTTCTCGGTAGATCCCCTCCATGTCCCTCCCCCTAGTTGGAAATTCACTACCCTACACTCCCCCCCCCCCCCCCCCAATCGGAAACCTCTAGCCACGTTCCCGCAAAGGAGAGGGCACTTAGCGGATCAGTGAAATTGGGAAGAAAAAAGTATATATGGGTTATCACCATATGGTTTGTTTCTGGGGAGAGAAGGGGTGGGGCGGCATTTTGCGAGCACAAAGCCTTCTCATCAGAGAACTTCAGCAAACCAAGGGATGGCCGAATTTTTATAATGAACAAGTGATGTTTTATTTCAAAATTTGTGAAGAAATGTATCAGCACGAGTTACATGAGTGGGTCTTTTTACCAATGTATCTTCAAACAAAGGAAGTTATAATTAATATCATTTTCTCTACTTTTCATCTCGCGTTGAGACTTTGATCTTGTAACTAATCTGAAGTTATTAGGTGCGTGGTGGCTCAGTGGTTACGGCATTGGGCTTCAAACCGAAAGGTCTTTGATTCGCCCCCCCCCCCCCAGGGGTAACTACGTTGTGTCCTTTGGCAAAGAACTTAATATCGATTGCCCACGTGGGGGGCACGGTGGCGCTATGTACTGAGGCGCACTGCACGTCGATGGTGCACTTGTCTTCAACAAATGCTAACCCTGCTTGAATGAATTTAGTTGTTGGATAGCCTGATAGTTGCTCGCCGCTGCTTGGTGGTTCTCTCCGGGTGCACCGGCTTCCTCCGCCATCCACCAGTCAAACTGCCCGACACGGCACAAGCCTGGCTGTCGAAAGTGTCGTTAACCCCAATAAATAAATATCAATAGAAAATGAATATGAACAAATTTATAACATGGAATTTACAGTACTGTCAGTCTGTCAATAGGGCTGTCATGATTTTTTAATTTAGGAATCGATTAATCGTCGCAAATAATCGATAATAATCGATTAATCGTGCCTAGATGAATCCCCCAAAAATCTCCCTCTCTTTTAAGTCGTTAAAAGTGAAGTTCAAGTCAGTTGACCTTCCTCAAGTAAACAACGAAGACGATCCTCTTTTAGGTACATTCAAAGCTTTGATGTTCTGAACTTTTGAACCGTCGGTATAATACTCAAGACCGGTCGTCAGTTGCGAAGTTCGCAACTGACGACCGGTCTTGATTATTACACCGACGGTTCAAAAGTTCAGAACATCAAAGCTTTGAATGTACCTAAAATACAAATGCTTCTAACGGCTTCTGAAGGTTTAATGTCGACGTTCTTGACCTTTTACATTTAGAAACAACAGTTTTTTCATCAAATTTCTTTTTTAATTATCAAGCGTCTAAAACGGGGTAAAATTTACCGATTCTTCGACAACGAAAAATATTAATCGATTTCGGCATGACCGATCGACAATCGATTAATCGTGACAGCTCTATTTGTCAATAGAAAATAAGGTGTGATTTTTTCAGTTTTTATCTGATTTCTATTTTTTCTTAACCAACTATAATGGTTTCCGGATGATAATTACAGTTTGCTTGAATGTAAGACATTATTTTGCACCAATACTACCTACAATGAAATACAGGTCAGGTTCGATTTTCACCGTTATGGCATTTCCTTTCTAGAGTTATGCCCCTTGAAAAGTCACAAAATGGTAAAATCAGTTGTTTATTCAGACCTTGTTATTTTGCAACACTACTACCTACCATAAACTGCAGGTCAAGTTCAATTTTCATTGTTATTGCATTTGACGTTCTAGAGTTATGCCCCTTGAAGAGCAGCAAAATGATAATATTAATGGTTTTCGGATGATAAGAACAGTTTTCTTTGATGTATAACGTTTACCTTTTTTACTTCCCATGTGTTGTGTCCGATATATTTGTCTGTTTGCATTTTCGCGGAGCATCAATTGGCTGTGCCCACTTTTTACTTGTTTATTTAAATTTACACGAAAATTGTCTAAAAGACCATTTTGAAGTAAATTTTAAAAATTTAAAAATCAAATTTAAAAAAATAAAAGAAGTAAATTCAGAGAACTGAAATGTCCTTAACAGCATTTTTTTCTACAGGATATTTGTTATATGGGAACACGAGCTTGCTTTTTAACCCTTTTACCCAACGAATCGCCCGCATCCGCCCGCGTAATATGCGAATTCATCAGCTGAAAAAAATATTATTTTTTTAAAAATTTGAACAAAACCATATCATGTGACCCCTCTTTGGAACGAGCTCATCGAGCTCGTTCCTGAGAGGGGTCACATGATACGGTTTTGTTCAATTTTTTTTAAAAAATGTAAAAAATGATATTTAAAATAATAAATTTTGAAATGTCTGAGTTGGGTAAAGGGTTAAACCTCCTTCTTTGCACACATGCTTGCACTTTATTTTATAGGAGTATGATCGCACTCTTGAGAAAAGTGAGCAGAACATTTCACCAAATCGCGACTTAGTCGCCATCTGGTCTGCATGGGGGCGCGGTGGCTCAGTTGGTAGAGGTGCAGGCTGCAAGCTGAGAGGTCCTCGGTTCGAATCCCACCTGCGGCAACCGCGTTGTGTCCTTGGGCAAGACACTTCACCCCCATCGCCCACGTGGGGGCACGGTGACGTTGTGTACTAAGGCGTACTGCACGTCGAAGGTGCACCTGTCTTCAACCAATGCTAACCCTGCTTGTGTGGAGTCAGTATGCTGGGGGAGCTGACAGTTGCTCGGTGGTTCTCTCCGGGACTTCCTCCACCCATAAAACTGTCGAGGTCATGATAAGCCATTGTGCAGAAATATGTGACCTTAAAACACCAATAAATAAATAAATCTTGTCTGAATACTCGATCTGCTTTTCTGCGGTGTGCTCACAACACTGGAGTCGAGGATACTATTTTAGTTTTTTCTCCATCCAGCTCTCATTTTGCAATAATTGTATTCAAATCTCCACCCTCAGGCGCAAATGTGTCACAATAACTTTTTTTTAACTTTTAACAGATAAACACAGAAACCACAAAGTTAGAACATTCTGAAGTATTACAGATGGCAGTCAACTACTTCAAATGTGCAAATAAAGGATTGTCTCCAGTGACGCCATACAGACCTAACTCACAGAGAAAAGTTGAAAGTTCAACAATGTACAATTCAGGATACGCTACATGCGCATCAGAGGTTTCCAGATTTCTAGATATGTCTAGTGTGGACACGGGCGTGAAAGAAAACATTCAACGTTATCTTGCTGATAGAGTGACGAAGTGTGATGTTGTCACACGTGAGAATACCGTCGTTGATCGTGATAGATTTGCTGATCTTATGGTGTCAGACGAAGACAGTTGTATCTTTTATCCGAACACAAACAGTTTAGATTCACTAGTGAAATATGGTCACCATATCAAAAACATGTATAATACCATTACCCCTTCTGTTAATTCACAACCAACAAGGTCTTCATTATTCTCTGACCAATTGTTTTTTTAATAAATTATGATAAACTTCAGCTAGTTGGTGGAGAATTAATAATGTTAACGCAACCCATATTCTATGGGTCTTGCATTACCGGAATGACGTAATGTCGATCATCCATACCCGGTGGCATCTCGAAGATGACCAATTGGGGGTATGTTAACCCGATTTGTACCGACTGTGATGGCTCAAGTCCTGAATGACTAATATTTAAATTACATCAAGGCATGCCTTCGTCGAAGATGTTATATTTAGAATGTTACTCAGTCGGGATTGTAATCAACAAACAGGGACGTGGCGACAGGGGGGGGGGGGGGGGGGGGGGGAATCCTGACCAAAGTTTCCTATAGTTGGAAATTCGGAGGGAAAGACATGAGTGGTTGGAAATTCCATCTATCTGGATTTTAGAGCTTCTTTGGTGATGCTGATGTCTCCTTTCCTTTCCAAAATTCCAACTCAGTTTCAACTTTCAAGTCGGCAAAAATTCCAACTGTACTATTTAAAATTCCAACTCAGTTTCAAATCTGCAAAAATTCCAACTGTTGCTATTTATAACTACAGTGTACGTAAAGCTTCATAAGTATGCATGATGTCAGTCGGTACGAGATTTCTATAGTACGTATACTTATTGTAATAAAAAAAAAAATCCTCGAAATGCACTTCAAGAAAATCGCATCATGTATAATCGTTATCCTGAGTTAATTCCACCATTCACAGTTATAAAATGATGAAACATCATCATTCCTGCATAAGATCTGATTTAATGTTAGGACAGTGTGAATTGTTCAAAGTTCTCTGCTTGAGCATTTGTGTAGCACATATTCAGTTCCCAGAGTAATACCAAATAATAATAACCTGATAATTCTATCATAAATGTGTTGGCATTTCAGTTACTAGAATAAATTTTATGCCCACTTTCAGGGCTTCATTTTCAAAATGTTTCTCGGTAGAGAATTTCCATCCACGGGGAGGGACCAGGAGGGGAACCCCCTCCCGGTCCCTCCCCATAGTGGGAAATTCACTACCGCCCCCCCCCCCCCCAAATCGGAAATCTCTAGCCACACCCATGTCAACAAACATAAGACTTCTTTTAAAATTATTAATGAATAAATAGAATATACACCTAGTCGCTGCGGTGCAACTCCATAGTTAATTAACACCTAGTGTACCGGTACACCAAATGGGTTAATGCCAGGCTAACATGCCTAATTAGACCTAATCAGGCAATGCAGACCCACATTTCGTCCCCTGAGTTCCAATGTGTTCTATGTTCCTACTGGCACATAGAACACATTGGAACTCAGGGGACGATTTGTATAACCGACTGTGTGTGTAATACAAGTCCTTGTATCAAATTGAAGGGGTGTAAATTTGTTAATCAAAATTTGTTTTATTACAAATTATTGGACAGTGCCCACAGGCACCACGCCCAAGGGCACCACGCCCACAGACACTCTCCAATAATTTGTAATCAAAGTAATAAAACAAATTCTTATAAACAATATATTATTTGCGATTGACTGAAAATAAAAACATGAGCCAGAAAAATGTTGGCTTTTGCTCTGGTACCCTTATTATTTTGAATGCCCTGATTCATTTATTTTTGGGGGTTTAACTATCCTTTCGGCAGCCTTGATAGTTTTACGGGTGGTGGAGGGCAGGAGTACCCGGAGAGAAGCACCGAACAACGGTGAGCAACTGTCAGACTCCCCGACTTACTAACTCCACACAAGCAGGGTTAGCTTTGGTTGAAGACAAGTGCACCATCAACGCCACCGTGCCCTCACGTGGGCATTTGGGATTAAGTGTCTTGCCCAAGGACACAACGCGGTTGCCGCAGGTGAACCGTGGACCTCTCAGCTTGCAGCCTGCATTTCTACTTATTGAGCTACCGCGCTCCCCCGAAAGCCCTGATAGTGGCTTCTAGCAGTAGCACTCAGCCAGTTAAGATAGTGAATGATTACTAACAAGAAAGAATTGGTATCTTAGACTCCAGTCCTTGCGAAAATGTCCGACTGGAAAACTGTTGGGGGCCACACCCTATTAGTTATGCCCATACCATGAAATATTTTGTGAATAGTTCTGACCGGTTATGGCCTTTACTTTAGGTGAGGAGTTACCCGGTAAAGTCTTGAGGCCCAAATTTGAGTTCAGCCGAAGGCTGCTGATACCTCGATTAAAAGCTTTGTATTATGTGGATGTATTTGGTATTCGTTTAGAAAAAAATATTTTGATAATTTGTATTTAAAGAGTTATAATTCATTGGGAAGTGAATATTGGAATTCATTAAAAAAATTTAATACGACAAATACATGTGAATAAATTGTGACTACCAAATTAACTAGTAAACCTACAGTACAGTCGCCTTGGACTGGTCGTGGTGCAGGCTGCAAGCCGAGAGGTCCTCGGTTCGAATCCCACCTGCGGCAACCGCGTTGTGTCCTTGGACAAGACACTTCATCTCCATTGCCCGCGTGGGAGCACGATGACGCCGTGTACTAAGGCGTACTGCATGTCTTCCAACAATCTAACCCTGCCTGTGCTGCAGTGCGGAGTTACGATGTTGGGGAGCTGGCAGCTGCTCGTCGTTGCTCAGTGGTTCTCTCCGGGAACTCCGGCTTCTTCCACCCGTAAAACTGTCACGGTCATGGTTAGCCATTGTGCATAAATATGTGACCTTAAAACACCAATAAATAAATAAATAAATAAATTGGACTGGTCGTAATCCAAGCGTGGGCAGTGACACAAATCATCATCAGCAAAACTTTAATTAATGAAGCACCGGGTTGTAAATTTTTGATGATCATTCTTGTAATTAGTGTTCAGAATCTAATATTATTGCGTCCGTGGAAATATTTCTCACCCGTGGAAAGTGACCAGTCTACGTCGGCCGTGTTACAACGCCGCATAATGTTACACCAACGCATAATGTTACAAAAAATGTAGTAAACAACCGATAATGTTATAAACTCCGCATAATGTTATAACTTTTTTCAACCCGTTATGTTACAAAAATTGACGCATAATGTTATAACTTTTTTTCAACCTGTTATGTTACAAGAAATTAGCCGATATTGTTATAACTTCTGTTTACTAATTTCAGTCCTGAGGTCCCTAAACCCTGAAGGACCGATATTCCGAAGCCCGAAATCTGACGGACCCCGATGTTCCGATGGCCCAATGCTTCGAGGTCTGATAATCCGCAATTCCGGAGGCCCAATAGCCCGAAGATACAATACACCAAACACCAAAAGCTGGATTTTATCCAATGCCTAATTCTCTGAAGGTCCGATACTCCAACGATCTTGCAGTCTACTGAACCTTTGGACTTTAGGGGCATTGGACCTCGGCAGGGTATGAAACCTTCGGAGAATCGGACCCTAGGAATATTGGACCTTGGGACTACTGGGATTTAGGCCTACTAGGCATAAATCCTTATCGGTATCCCAGTGTATTGGATCATTTGTAAGGGTGGGGGGGGGGGGGTGGATATTGGACCTTGGGAGTGTTGGGAGTTTGGAGTACTGGGCATAAATTTGGATCATAGGAGTATTGAGACTTCGAACTACTGGGCATAAGTCCTTTTCAGTATCCCGGAGTATTGGATCATTCGTAAATATAGAACCTTAGTGAGCACGCTCACATACCCCACGCGCCCCGATATTTCAAGCTCTAATCATTTTTTAAAAATAAACATAGATTCTAGGAATACTGCAGAAAACAGTGTTCTGTAGTTTCAACGGCATTGTTTTGTAGGCCACCATGTTAGACTAACATACCAAAAATCAGCTCAATATCTGGAAGCGTGCAGGAAAAAAGTCCGCAAAACTGTAATTTTGATGAACTTTTCAAAGTTCAAGGGCCGTAATTTCGGTAAAAATCAGTGGAGCGGAACAAAACGCAAACTTGTTCTGTAGGCCACCATGTTAGACTAACATACCAAAAATCAGCTCAAATATCTGGAAGCGTGTAGGAAAAAAGTCCGCAAAACTGTAATTTTGATGAACTTTTCAAAGTGGAGCGGAACAAAATGCAAACTTGATCTGTAGGCCACCATGTCAGACTGACATACCAAAAATCAGCTCAGTATCTGGAAGCGTGTAGAAAAAAAGTCCGGAAAACTGTAATTTTGATGAATTTTTCGAAGTCCAAGGGCCGTAATTTTGGTAAAAATCAGTGGAGCGGAACAAAACGCAAACTTGTTCTGTAGGCCACCATGTTAGACTCACATACCAAAAATCAGCTCAATATCTGGAAGCGTGTAGAAAAAAAGTCCGGAAAACAAGTAGGACTGACTGACGGACGGACGGACGGACCAGTCAAAAACATTATACCCCTGAAACTTCGTTGCGTAGGGTATAATAACGGTAATATTGGACCTTGGGAGCATTGGGACTTGGAACTACTGGGCATAAATCCTTATCAGTATTCCAGAGTATTGGATCATTCGTAATATTGGACCTTGGGAGTATTGGGACTTCGAACTACTGGGAATAAATCCTTATCGATATCCCGAAGTATTGAATCATTTGTAATATTGGTCCTTAGGAGAATTGGGACTTCGAATATTGGTGCCTCGGAGTACTGAGCCTTCGATATTTTGGTACGCAATCTTACCGTCGGCCAAACCGCCATGTTAAACACATACAGGATTTCATCCAAATGACCTCTCATTCAATCTGCGGTGTGTGTGTGTTGGGGGGGGGGGGGGGGGGGGGCATTGCTTTGAACATTGTTGTTGCCTTTGTGTTGAAACATCTCTCCATTTCCAACCGGTTAACATCAATAGACGAAATGGCGGGATTTGGTAAACAAATTTCGTGTGTTAATAATGTCCACAAAACGAAGTATGTTTACAATATTTCGTCGCCTGAGTGCTAGAATGTTCTATGTCCCCTATGGGAGTACTCTGTCCCCTATGGGAGTACGCCTATGGGACATAGAACATTCTAGCACTCATGCAACGATTTCACGACATTCATCTATTGTGTCTCTCTGATTGTGTTTTGCATCCAATAATCCTTATGTATCATATTCATATGACAATAAATATTTATACACTTAATATTGATTTAACTTCTCTTTCTTATATCAACACAAACTTGTTCCCATTTTTTTTAATTACGGGATCTATGGAAGGCGGTGGGTTTGGGGTTCCTGGCGGAGTACCTTTTCCACCAGAAAAGGTAATGCAGCGCAGATAAACATTCGTATGCCTGCATGGACTCATTTGGCAGATCTCATATTTGACGTCATAGTCTCGTGTCCCAGTGATGTCATGTGAGATCGTGATCGCAGCCCGTATGAGTCATAGAAATCGGAAAAAGTCTTTTATATTTGATTTCTATGGTACGAGTGGCCATGTGACGTCATCACCATGGAGATATGTAATGTTAGTGCATATATGCAGTGCTTGTTGGGGCGACACGTGTTCCCGTCGTCCATTTGGTATACTGGATGCCGCAATCTTGTTTTTATGGTTGCACGTGGTTGCTGTGACCCAAAGTGGCGAGTGACCTGGTCATGTGTTCGTTTTGATGAGAGTGTATCTACTCGTCACAAGCAACACAACTTCCACAACTCTTTCATAATTTCTGGTTTCCACCTTCCCAGACTACCATCTTTGATGGCACGTGGTTGCTATGTGACCTAAAGTTCCACAATAAGAACGGGGAGGGTTTATAGTCGGTCGGTAGTTTTCTTTTCGAAGCATCCCTGTCTATGGATTTTCGACTTATTCAACATTTTGTCTCCCTTACAGTGGTTGCTTTCATCGGTTTTGCGGTTGGGTGTCCTCGTGTCTTGTCAGATTGTCTTTCCAATAAAATGTCTTTTCACTTCTGAGGCATTGCAAGTTTTTAGGCCTGCGAATGGATCGTCTGTGATGTAATAAACGTTTGATTTGAATGACGATCTTCGACATACGTCACAGGTATGGGATGCACCAATTGTTGGGCAGAAGAATTTCCTCAACGTAGCCTCAAGTGCATTCTTCCTTGACATCTATACCAGTTGGCTGCATTTATTTTGACAATGTCCTTACAGTATTGTCGGTTGCCTGTATGTCAAGAATCTCTTGCTCGAAAAGTATCTCCCAAAATGTGGTGGTGGTTGTCGGATCTCGGTCTCAGTATGTTCACGACTCTCTTGTCGAAAGTTTGTCATGTTCTACTCTCCAAAAATGCGGTAGTAGTCGGATATCCGATCTCAGTACGCTCACGCAAGTTTGTCGTGTTCCACTCTCCTGAAATGTGGAAGCAATAGTAGGCAGATCTCTACTCTGTCACGGTAGGTTCATGAATCTCTTACCGAAGGTTTGTCATGTTCTACTCTCCCTTAAATGGGGAAACAGTAGTAGTCTGATCTCGGTCACAGTACGTTTACGAATCTCTTGCCGAAAGTTTGTCATGTTCCACTCTCCTGAATGTCGTGGTGGTAGTAGTAGTCAGATCTCAGAATGTTCATGAATCTCTCCTGTCGAAAGTTATTGCTCTTTAATCTCATTCTCTGGGACCCATTCTCTTCTCTGTTTGTAGAATCCTTTTTTTCGTGGTGTGAGAATATGGATAGGGATGCTGGAACTGGGATGCTACGTGATGTGGTCAATCAATACCTAGATGAGAATGGGGGGGACTTAATGTTTGACCTCAATGAGGGATTTTGTCATGGCCCTCATGGCCGCCCCGGATAAAAAGGAGTGCCAGAGCCCAGCCATGTACGTTGTTTCTTTTATGTATAGAGATCTCAAAATGTATTGATGAAGTAGATGAGTTAGTTTTTCGGTTTCCCAACAGATACATCAGACAGCCTAAGGCATGATAATACTTTTTCTCACCCTATTTGGATTCTCTCTCTCCCTGAACGCTGTACCAAGCATTCGCCATACCGCATGCCACGTGGTTAAAAAATGTCTCCGACGAATCGACCACATGCATCGAAGAGACACCGCAAAAACGCATCCCTGTCACATACTGATTAAAAAAACAATGTCACGCGGTTACAAATCTCTCCCATCCGAGAGGTGTCAATTAATTTGATCGACTTCGTTAGAGACACTGCAAATTACCGATGGAAAAATGCAGGGTTTTTCTGCATTTTTTGACGATTTGGAATTTTCACATACGAGAGTTCATCCCCAAATCGACGAAATCCAATCCATCGAGGATACACTACAGAAACCTACAAAAAATTATGTTTTCACAGTTTAATGAGTGTGAAGTTCGCATCACCCACTTTAGATTCCTCGCCAAAGTGGACAAATGTCACGAGAAGACACGCGACACTTTAACCCAAAGTTGATTTTTAGTAAAACATCTGTCATTTTTCATCTCGGTTTCGAAAGTGTAGCGCATATCCACTGTCATCCCCAGTGGCACAGAGGAAAATCTTGTGCCCCCCCCCCCCCCCCCGCGAGATAGAGACGGGGGCCCTTTCACAATGGTGTTTGCCTTTAAAACGGGAGCAAATTTAGTGCTGTTACCGTGTACAGCATGAAGGATTTCACGTAGAACATACGCCATAAATTAAATGAAGGTATAGTCTATAGGATTGATTCTAAAAGTACGACTCTGTAGATTTTTGCATTAGATGTTTCAAGTTTCACCCGCACCATCCAACGATACACACATGCACGCCCAACATGTGTGACTTGAGAGGCACCATATATGTATATTGTTCATTTCTCACCCCTATCAGTTACAATGATGTAGTGTTCACTTAACCCTTTACCTAACCTGAAACTGAGCAGGAGACACTTGCAAAAATAAATCTTGAATAACTAATTTTTTTCATTTTTTTCACAAAAACATAGGTTATGACCCCTCGTTGGAACGAGCTCGACGAGGGGTCATAACCTATGTTTTTGAGACAAAAAATGAAAAAAATAATGAAAATTAATTGGCGATTTTTGAGAATAGCGCTGGCCTGTTTTGGCCGTTACGTGAGGCAAAGGGTTAAAAGAATAATACATAGACTACAAAGAGTACGTCGTGTGGAAGTGAGAGTTTGAAATTATGTGTATTTGGTACACAGTATCGCTCTCTCTCTCTCTCTCTCTCTCTCTCTCTCTTTCCCTTTTTCTTCCAGCGTTGGGACGTCCTTCAAGACGGGGGCCCGCCTTCTAGCCGCCCCCCCCCCCCCCCCGCAATGCGGGCCCCGCGGACCCATCCCCTACGCCACTGGTCATCCTGTGAAAAAATGCGATTAATTCACCGACTGAGCTAGATGATCCCAGGATTTTCTAAGATTTTTATTTTCGGTCAATCTTCGAGATTCGATCGAGAAGTCTGGACAGATCCTCGTAGTCTCTCTCTCTTGGCGATTCAATTTCCTATCCGATTTCTGAAATAATGTTTGGCGAATGCTTGGTATCGCGTTCAAAGAGAGAGAGAGAGAGGGAGAGAGAGAGAGTATCCAAATGGGATGAGAAAAAGTATTATGATACCTTAGGCTGTCTGACGTATCTTCTGGGGGGGGGGGGGGGGGGTAAAAACCGAAAGTGCACATGAAATATTGGAAAAGCTCCACAAGTCGTTGATTCCTGTCCCGTACTCTACCCGAATTGTGTTTTTGATAGATTTTTGCCTGAGGAGAAACGGTATCACATGTGTTCCGATTCCGCATCATATAGACGACTCGTTTCTGGGTTGTTATAAGAGGCCCATGAATAAATTATATGTGCGTTTCAGTGATCGACTCAGCTGATCGCTTACAAAACAAAATCCCTTACAGTTAGCGAGAGAACTAATAGCCAATGAGCACCCCCCCCCCCCCCCTCCCTCCAATAAATAGTAACTGCTCAATCCAATGTTACACCTACCCGATTCCTAAGGATGTGCCCACGTCGCGCACACCCATCAATTCATGCGGATCAACATAGGAAGTGACACTGATTGTGGCTTTGAAAATAAAATTGCAGTGACCGCGTTACTCATTGTTTGTTAGAGTGCACAATATAGTTCAATAAGATAATGGGTTGTTTTTTTTTACTTTTTCTAGCCCAACATTATGTATCAAAAACTGTATTAATAATTTTAGATTTAATCTGTTTACGTGACTGAATTGTTAGATTAATGAATTATCATGATAATGTGCATGTCCTGTGATTTGTATCAGATTCTCGGTGGTGTCCAACAATGGGATCACAACTCGCCGGCAAAGCCAGCTCGTTGAGATCCTATTCTGGACACCACCTCGAATCTGATGCAAATCACAGGACATGCACATAATCGGGATAATCTGTATATACCACATCTAAACATGAATTATTACCACTCAATCTATAAGTTACTAGTCGATTAAGTTTGGAGGCCCGTTAAAACTCTATAATTTCAGTGACGCCATTCGACGAAGCCGGGCCGCGGGCGATAATGGTATAAATAGCCATTAGCGGCCCGGCTATCTGCAGATTCTATGGTCTAATGAATTACTCCCATTCGGATGACACCCGTTTGTATTTCTGAACTGAAGTCGAAACAGAAATATCGAACCAACTTTAGTGATTATTTCTTCCAGCAATTCCCTCGTGCGGTTAGCTGTAACAGGGAGTGGTAAAAATAGTAATAACATGATTGTTGTCAGGCATCATGATTCATTAGCGGTCCTACAGCAATGATGAACAGCCCTTGGGCTTATTAACAGGCCTCGACTTCGTCTCGGGCCTTTAATAAACCCTCGGGCTGTTCATCATTGCTGCAGGGCCGCTAATGAACCATAATGCCCTCCAAAATCATGTTATTGTTATATTAAGTGAATGAAGCTGATATCTTTTAAGAAAAATATCGTCTTCGGCAGTCTGATAACCTTTTTGCTCGACACCGTTTTGTGTCGGAGAATTTGATTCATGTCATAACGTCACCCAGACATGTAATGTCCAATCAGATAAGTTCTTATATCATTTTCTAGCACGTAATCCGGATTACATGCGCGGTGTAAGTAGCACATTCCCCATTGTCCTTGTTTATTGAATGACGTTGAATACACACAACAATCACGGTATAAAAAATAAATACTCATTGTCACCAGAACAAGGCCACCGCCAAGCGTGGGCTATGTCCCCCGACAGCAAGTTCTTATATTGGACATATTTCCAGACCACAAATTTTCAAAGTCGAAAAAATTGAAAAAACGGCCAAAACTCAGCCAAAATTTGTCTGTCTGAACCAAAATTCGAATCTAACCTGCGTGTTCACGAGACAAGCCTATGTACAAAAGTTGATGTTGATTCATTAACTCATACTAAAGTTATCAGCCCGACATCCAATTTTCAAAGTCAACAAAATGGAAAAAGGGCAATAACTCAGCCAAAATTGGTCGGACCGAACCCAAATTCGAAGTTGAATTGCGTATTCTTAGGACAAACCTACGAACAAAATTTGGCGTGAATTCAATACCTCAAACTGAAGTTATCACCACCAAATTTCCAAAGTTACGAAATTGGGCGGAAACGAGTCTAAAAGGGGCATAACTCCAACAAAATTATCGGATCCAGTCGATATTCGGAATTCACCTAACCATTGGTGTTAGGGACAAATACGCCAGATTTGGTTTTGATTCGATGACCCAAACATTAGTTATCACTCCAGACGGACTGACGCAGCTGATTACAATGGTCCTCCGTCAAAATGTCTTTATTGGGAGACAATGAAGCCAACTTACCACATTCTGATCAATTGACCATTACGGTTTACGGAATATGTTTATGAGGAAAATGGATATTTAGTTGATAGCATTATAGACAGGTTTAATTTTTCTTCTCTTGAGGATGTTCCACATCAAATACCATTTACTTCTGCTGTCAAGTTCAGAAGAAAGATATTCAGGCTTGTTTTCCTGTGATCATCCTATATGCGTCCAATGGTTTGGGGATTGGGGGAGGACTATTTTAGTTTTTCTCATTTTTAGATAAAAATCGTGTATTCAAAATTAACCTTTCCAACACTGAAGCCCTGAATGGAATCATACCAAAGAATATAATTTACAGCAAAGCTTATCCGTGGATAGATTCAGAAATAATTTAAACCTGCATAATTCACAGCAAAAAAGGTGAATATATTGTTGTATTTGTTGGGTGGTTAGTAATAATTTAATCCTATAGCCGTACATAATTTACAGCTAAGTGGGCGAATCTATTGTGTATTTGTTGGGAGGTTCCAAAATAATAATTTGGCTCTACAGTTCTATATAATTTACTGCAAAGTGGGCATATCTATTGGGTATTTTTAGGGGGGGGGGGATAATTTAATCATATAGCCATATATAAATCACAGCAAAGTGGGATCATCTATTGTGTTTGTAAGAAAGTTCAATATGAATTTAATCCTACAGCCCTATATAAATTACATCAAAGTGGGTGAATCTATTTGTGCATTTGTAGGTTTGTATATAATTTACAGCAAAGTGGGTGAATCTATTTGTGCTTTGGTAGGAGTGTATATAATTTACAGCAAAATGGGTGAATATGTTTGTGCACTGGTAGGGGTGTATATAATTTACAGCAAAATGGGCGAATCTACTGTGTATTTATGTGCACAGTAGTCGAATCTATTGTGTATTTGTAGGGGGAGGGGTGTGGATGGAAGTAATAATTTAATCCTATAGCCTTATATAATTTACAGCCAGTGGTTGAATCTATTGTGTATTTGTGGGGGGGGGGGGGGTGGATGGGAGTAATAATTTAATCCTGTAGCCCTGTATACTTTACAGCACAGTGGGCGAATCTATTGTGTATTTGTGGGGGGTGAGTAATAATTTAATCCTACAGCCTTATATAATTTACAGCACGGTGGTCGAATCTATTGTGTTTTTGTAGGAGGTGTGTGGGGGTGAGTAATAATTTAATCCTATAGCCTTATATAATTTACAGCACGGTGGTCGAATCTATTGTGTATTTGTAGGAGGTGTGTGGATGGGAGTAATAATTTAATCCTATAGCCTTATATAATTTACAGCACAGTGGTCGAATCTATTGTGTATTTGTAGGGTGTGGTGTGGATGGGAGTAATAATTTAATCCTACAGCCTTATATAATTTACAGCACGGTGGTCGAATCTATTGTGTATTTGTAGGGGGGGGGGGGGGTGGATGGCAGTAATAATTGAATCCTATAGCCTTATATAATTTATAGCACAGTGGACGAATCTATTGTGTATTTGTAAGGGGGGGTGGGGGTGGATGGGAGTAATAATTTAATCCTACAGCCTTATATAATTTACAGCACAGTGGTCGAATCTATTGTGTATTTGTAGGAGGTGTGTGGGGGTGAGTAATAATTTAATCCTACAGCCTTATATAATTTACAGCACAGTGGACGAATCTATTGTGTATTTGTAAGGGGGGGGGGGTGGGTGGGAGTAATAATTTAATCCTATAGCCTTATATAATTTACAGCACAGTGGTCGAATCTATTGTGTATTTGTAGGGTGTGGTGTGGATGGGAGTAATAATTTAATCCTATAGCCTTATATAATTTACAGCACAGTGGTCGAATCTATTGTGTATTTGTAAGGGGGGGGGGGGGGTGGGTGGGAGTAATAATTTAATCCTATAGCCTTATATAATTTACAGCACAGTGGTCGAATCTATTGTGTATTTGTAGGGTGTGGTGTGGATGGGAGTAATAATTTAATCCTATAGCCTTATATAATTTACAGCACGGTGGTCGAATCTATTGTGTATTTGTAGGGGGGGGTGGATGGGAGTAATAATTGAATCCTATAGCCTTATATAATTTACAGCATAGTGGACGAATCTATTGTGTATTTGTAAGGGGGGGGGGGGTGGATGGGAGTAATAATTTAATCCTATAGCCTTATATAATTTACAGCACAGTGGTCGAATCTATTGTGTATTTGTAGGGTGTGGTGTGGATGGGAGTAATAATTTAATCCTATAGCCTTATATAATTTACAGCACAGTGGTCGAATCTATTGTGTATTTGTAGGGGGGGGGGGTGGATGGGAGTAATAATTTAATCCTATAGCCTTATATAATTTACAGCACAGTGGTCGAATCTATTGTGTATTTGTAGGGGGGGGGGTGGATGGGAGTAATAATTTAATCCTATAGCCTTATATAATTTACAGCACAGTGGTCGAATCTATTGTGTATTTGTAGGGGGTGGTGTGGATGGGAGTAATAATTTAATCCTATAGCCTTATATAATTTACAGCACAGTGGTCGAATCTATTGTGTATTTGTAAGGGGGGGGGGGGGTGGGTGGGAGTAATAATTTAATCCTATAGCCTTATATAATTTACAGCACAGTGGTCGAATCTATTGTGTATTTGTAGGGTGTGGTGTGGATGGGAGTAATAATTTAATCCTATAGCCTTATATAATTTACAGCACAGTGGTCGAATCTATTGTGTATTTGTAGGGGGTGGTGTGGATGGGAGTAATAATTTAATCCTATAGCCTTATATAATTTACAGCACAGTGGACGAATCTATTGTGTATTTGTAAGGGGGGGGGGGGGTGGTGGATGGGAGTAATAATTTAATCCTATAGCCTTATATAATTTACAGCACAGTGGTCGAATCTATTGTGTATTTGTAAGGGGGGGGGGGGGTGGATGGGAGTAATAATTTAATCCTATAGCCTTATATAATTTACAGCACAGTGGTCGAATCTATTGTGTATTTGTAAGGGGGGGGGGGGGTGGATGGGAGTAATAATTTAATCCTATAGCCTTATATAATTTACAGCACAGTGGTCGAATCTATTGTGTATTTGTAGGGGGTGGTGTGGATGGGAGTAATAATTTAATCCTATAGCCTTATATAATTTACAGCACAGTGGTCGAATCTATTGTGTATTTGTAGGGGGTGGTGTGGATGGGAGTAATAATTTAATCCTATAGCCTTATATAATTTACAGCACAGTGGTCGAATCTATTGTGTATTTGTAAGGGGGGGGGGGGGGTGGATGGGAGTAATAATTTAATCCTATAGCCTTATATAATTTACAGCACAGTGGTCGAGTCTATTGTGTATTTGTAGGGTGTGGTGTGGATGGGAGTAATAATTTAATCCTATAGCCTTATATAATTTACAGCACAGTGGACGAATCTATTGTGTATTTGTAGGGTGTGGTGTGGATGGGAGTAATAATTTAATCCTATAGCCTTATATAATTTACAGCACAGTGGACGAATCTATTGTGTATTTGTAAGGGGGGGGGTGGATGGGAGTAATAATTTAATCCTATAGCCTTATATAATTTACAGCACAGTGGTCGAAACTATTGTGTATTTGTAGGAGGTGTGTGGGGGTGAGTAATAATTTAATCCTATAGCCTTATATAATTTACAGCACAGTGGTCGAATCTATTGTGTATTTGTAGGGGGGGGGGGTGGATGGGAGTAATAATTTAAGCCTTAAGCCTTATATAATTTACAGCACAGTGGCCGAATCTATTGTGTATTTGTAGGGTGTGGTGTGGATGGGAGTAATAATTTAATCCTTTTGCCTTATATAATTCACAGCAAAGTGGACAAACCTATTGTGTGTTTATAGGGGGCGGGGTCAGTAATAAGTTAACTCAACAGTTTTATATAATTATAGCAAAGTGGACGAATTTATTCTGTACTTGGGGAATGGAGGGGGGGGGGGGGGTAATATACTACTCAAAGTTTGCTAAGCACCAAGTATATTTAACTGCCTGTTATACGTTTTAGTTGAAATATTGTAATGAGAAGTGTATACAATTTTATATTTAATTATATCTTTAATGATTATAAGTACAGAAATTAAGATTTTTTTTTGGTGTTTGACATTATTTTGTAGCTTTTGAATACGATAACCATGGAAAATGGATAGTATTGATAAAAGCGGGTTTTTTTCAAATTTGCCAAAATGTTGATGGAGCGAACTGGAAAGGGTTCACAATCGAGTACGAGACCCATTATTGTTAATTACATCTTGGCAACGCCTTCACATGCTCCCAATCAGGTTCCTGGTGGTCCTTTGTGGGATGTTGTTCCATTATTGGACCAGCATGGAACCAAGCTCCTGGGCACTTCTTCGTTGGACTGGATGGGCTGAAATGGCAAGCTCAACTCATTCCAGGCATGTTCGATTGGATTGAGGTCAGATGATCTTGCTGGCCAGTCCATACGCTCAGTCACCTCCCTCTGTCGGTACTCCCCGACAGCATGGGCAACATGAGGTCGGGCATTATCGTCCATCAGAATGAATCTATCACCCACCGCACCTGCATACAATCTGACGTGGACAACCAGGATCTCATCAATATACCACTTGCAATCAATGTACTACGTACGTTAAATGTCACCGAGCTCTGTACGTCCATCCCTGCTGATGCCGCCAAACACATGATTGACCCCCCATCATAGCGGTCAAGCTCAGCAATGTTGGCTGCATGGAATCGCTCTCCTGGTCTTCTCCGTACCCTAGAACCGCAAATCTGTTGTAGTCTAGGCAGTGCCTTGACTTATCTGTAAAAAGGGCAGGTCGCCAATCTTCTCTGGTCCATCCAACGGGGGTCCTTGGCCCATTCATATCGTGCATGGTGGTGGTTCTGGGACAGCGGAATGCAAATACAGTATGGAAATGACTGGAGAGGGGAGGGGGGGGGGGGGTCTGTAAACCTGACTATGATATTTCAAGTCCCTACTAATAAAATATTCCAACCACATTATCAAGGCAAGCCTTCGTCAATGTAGTTGGAATATTACCGAGCAAGGATATAGTTCAAAACGGGAACCAGCACAAGAATTTCCATTATTAGATACTGCATAGGGATATCTGCTAGCAACGGTTCACCATCGACATGGTGTGGGAACTACGATTCGCTTTCAATGGTGGTACTAACTAGCAAGACAGGAATTAGCAAGGATGGTGGCAAGGGTGCAGATGCCATTTATGTTAACCCTTTACTTAATACGAAAAGAAGACAACACTTGCAAATAATATTCTTGAAGCACTAATGTTTTTGATTTTTTTTGCGTCAATAACACAGCTTATGACCCCTCGTTGGAATGAGCTCATCAAGCTCGTTCCAATGAGAGGTCATAAGCTATGTTTTCGTGACAAAAAATGAAAAAGTGATAAAAATGGAATGGTGAATTTTGTGAATAGTGCTGGCCAGTTTTGGCCATTACGTTGGGTAAAGAGTTAATAATGCGGAAATTTCCACCTTCTAGATCTTTATTTTCAGCATTATTCATGTACAAAATTCACCTGAGCTAAACATTTGAGATGATGTAGATGACCGATACCCTGCTATATCCTGAGGAAAGATTCCAAGAGATGAATCAGGCAGTCGATTTCATTTATTTATTGGTGTTTAAGGTCACATACTTATGAACAATGGCTAATCGTGACGTGACAGTTTTTATGGGTGGAGAAGTCAAAGTACCCGGAGAGAACCACCGAACTTCAACAAACAAGTGTCACTTCCTCAACATTCTAACTCTGTTCAAGCTACTTCCAAGCAGGGTTACAGCAGTTGAAGACATGTGAACATCAACGTGCAGTACGCCTTAGTACACGGCGTCATCGTGCCCCCATATAGGCAACCGGGATAAAGTGCCTTGCCCAAGGACACAATGCGGGTCGTCCTGGACAAGGATCGAACCCGGGACCTCTAGCATAGAAGTCCAACAGCCTACCACTAAGCCACTGCACACCACAAAGATGAAGATAAGATTACATGTTGCATCATGAGAGACTGACAAGAACTGTGAGAATATTTTATTACCATGGAAACAGTACAATAATTCTCAACAAAGAAAACTTGAAATCAACAAATTAACTTTCCTTTTGAAGATAACTGATGTTTTTTTTACAATTTATAAAAATAAAATAAAACTAATTACAATCAGTAATCATAAAATGACTGTTATTATATTCCTTGACAATTTTCAACAGGTGGGATAAATTCTCCAACCATTCTTTTCACCAAAGATTTTCTGTTTCAAAAGGAAGAGGCAGAAACGAATTGAAATAAACTGAAACACAAGTTTACATATATCAAAATGTTACAAAAATAAGTTGTCCCGGCACAAAATAAATAATTTTCAGTAATTATGTTACCTAATCAAACTTCTTGTCTATAGTATCAACATTTAATTCTGAATAACTAATTAATACCAACGCACATGGTATGAAAGTTTTTTTTTTTTTTTAAGTAAATAAATATTTTTCCAAATTTTAAAAAAAATATTTAAAAAAACCATCACAAGTGACCCATCATTGGAACGAACGAGCTCAACATGATCGTTTCAATGAGGGGGTCACATGATATGGTTTTGTTGAAAGTTTTGGGAAATCATTTTTTGGACTGTTCAAATTGGAAATTACGTATTACGCAAGTGGAGTTGGCTGATACATAGAGTCCAGGGTTAAAGAAAAATCTTTTAAGCTTTGTAAACACAGCTCAGATTAGATTATTTATTATAAGTTAAATGATAGATTATCTGAGAAATTGAGGAAAAATATTCCCCACTGTGAAGAAATAGAAATTTTCACATTCACGGTATCACTCAAAACGGCGGCTTTCACAGCATCACTTCAAGGTGAATACCAGTCAAATTATCACTTTTTCTAAAAACGTATAATGAAAAGTAAATCTGGTGTTTTTGAGTGGATACCGATCATTTCCAGCAAACACGTATTCACCTTGAATTGATGCATGAAACCCACAAGTCCAAACATGGCCATGTTTGAACTAGAAACTCGCCAAATCAATCAGATTGCAAGACACTATCTGTTCGAGTATTGATCAAATCACTTCCGCGTATCAATGATTCAATGCACTGTTTACTTTCATGCATTAATTCAAGGTAGAAACGAGTGGAATTATCAGATTCTTATAAAAAAGCGTATAATAAAAAGAAAATCTAGTGTTTTTGAGTGGATACCGAAAAGTATCTTACTTGTGACCAAGAAAATTGGTCATTTTCACTCGTGCAGTGCTCACAAAAAATAACCATTTGTCTCGGTCACTCATGAGATAATTTTCGGTATCCGCCCAAAAATAATGACCCCCTCATTATTTAACAGTATAGACAGAATGTGATACAAAATAATCATGGTTCAATGAGATAAATTTATTATAACCTGCAACAGCGTTACATTTATAGAACAGAACAGCACCACTATCTGTACTGTAGGGAGATGACATAACCAGCTTATAACCACTCACTGCAAAAAGTTTATCATGCCAGTAAGATGTCATTATTAATGTTTTTGAAGAAAATGTTTTTAAAATATCAAATTTCATTGGTGATTTTTGTATACAATGCTGCTTGGCTTAATTTGTTAACATAACGGTCAAAACATTTGGCTAAACTTGAATTTCCAGTTTTCAATGATGGTGTCAGAAATTGCGTTACTGCTATCATAAAAATAAAACAGCCAAAGAGGGTCTTCTGAAAGTTGTAACACAAAATACTCTTTCAGTTGATAACTGAATAATTTTGAAAAGCCGCTTTTATGGGGTGAATAAACGTTATTTTTTTATCACTTTTCTCTCATTATTTATATCCTGTTTGACACTCTAAATCAAAATATCTTGTTGTTGTGTAAGGTCTAGAGCTTTTATTTGCACTCAACAGCGCATGTCAAAAATAGAATGCTAAACCTGACAACTCTGCTCTCAAGGAGGTTTAGATGATTTAATCCAGAATAATTTATTTATTTGTTGGTGTTTAAAGTCACATACTTCTGCACAATGGCTGATCATGACCACAACACAGAGATAAAGTCAAGGTCAGTCAATCGTTTATACCCCATGTTGCCTATTTTAGAGGACTCGCACCCCAAGCAATAGTGACTGGGTCCTATTTTACCAGTGAAACAGAGCTTGTTTACCACAGGAAACAAGCACTGCTTCAATTCCCGGGGTTCCCGCAGCGGATCCAGAATGATAAACCAGAGACTGAAAGTATAAACTGCTCTGTGAAACAACCTTGTTATTATTCCATACATCTGTACATGCTCACAATAAACCAAGTAAACCATAATAGCTCACGGAAACGTACCTTCCATGTTGGGGTCACAATTAGCCATTGTATGGAAGTATATGATCTTAAAGTTAAACACCAATAAATAAATAACAATTCAATTTATGAATTACATGAGCAGTTATGGCAAATTTGTTAGGTAAATGGTTATCCCTTTACCCAAGGAATTGGCCATATCCGCCCGTGTAATATGTAAATTCAGCAGGTGAAAAAATATTTTTTTTAAAATTTCCAACAAAACCATATCATGTGGCCCCTCTATGGAACAAGCTCATTCAGCTCGTTCCAATGAGGGCTCACATGATATGGTTTGGTTGAAATTTTTTGAAAAATTGAAAAAAATGATATTCAAAATAATACATACTGATATCGTCTGTGTTGGGTAAAGGGTTAAGTTATGGGATGCAGCTTGAAATTTGGGTATTTTGACATCAATACGCGGAGGATTAAGTATTTATTTATTGGTGTTTAAGGTCACATATTTCTGCACAATGGCTAATCATGACCACAACATGGAGATAAAACTCAAGTTTAGCCAATTGTTTACACCCATTTAGTTCATTTTAGAGGACTTCCATCCCAAGCACTGGTTACCAGGTCCAATTTTACCAGGAAAAGATAGCTTGTTTCCCACAGTAAACAAGCACTAGCTCACTTCCCAGGGATCCCAAAGGAGCCAAGGTTTAAATTTCAACAATCATTTATGATTCTGCTGCTCATTTGGAGTTGTCTCCCTTCCAATCCCTAGTATCAGTTACAATGTCCAACTACAACAGTACGGTAAAGCAAATATTGTATACATCACTAAATAATTGTTCAACTTCCTGAAATTATTCTGGAGAATACAGTATGGCCGCAGTGGACTGGTCTCTTTTCAAGGGTGGGCAATATTTCCACGGATGCAATAATTATACAATAACATTATTTTCGAGGGTGTTGGGCTCCATTACTGGACAACCCAGTAGTCATTAGTGGCCTGAGTTGATATGGGTGTGGGGCTGCTTATCACAGATGGAGGCCCAGTAATGGAACCAAACAACGTCTGAGAAAATAATGTTATTATTATTATCAATACAGTGAAGCCCACTTAAATGGATATCTCTTAATTGTATATCCCTGTTAACTGAATATAATTTTCAAACACAAAACCATTTACCATACCTTCAGTACAAATTTGATCTGTTAATTGCATATGGGTTGTAGAGTAAACTCCTGTTAATTGCATATTAAATTTTGTAATATGTCGAAACCTTTTTGGCCTTACATCCAATACAGACATTTATTCTATTATATCCTGTTTGACAGAGCTCTAAGAGCTCTGTCAAACAAGATATAATAGAATAAATGCTAAGTTTACCTCCAGAGCATAAGAAACTGACCAAATCCCTGTTAATTGTATACTCCAGTTAAAGGAATAATTTTCACTGGCAAAATGGATATTCAATTAAGAGGATTCTACTGTACTAAGAAATAATAAGAATGATTTTCGATCCTTTTGGATTTATATTTTTTTGTGAAAAGAATTAAAGTGAAACACCATTTATTTAGCAATTTAAGGCAGAACACTTTATATTTATCTCAATCAACATCAATAAAAGGTAAACTCATTAGGGAAATGTAAACAGATTTCAGGGAGTCAAAATGACGTCATGCACATGTCAGCACATGCTAGCAGGTCCACGGGTGGTAATAACTCAAAATAGCCATTAGCGACCGGCTACTAGAGATGGGCGGTTAACCGAAAATTTAGTTCGGTTTCGGTTTTATCAAAACCGAAACCAAAAGAATTACAGAAAACCTGTCGTCGTGGTTTTCAACTTCAATGTTGAACAAGAGCACCGCTGGGCATTGCATCATACGCCCGTGAACTGTTCAAATTGTACCATTTTAACACATTTGCAATTTTTTTAGAGTGCGAGAAATTTATACTGGCATATATATATATGTTACGGTCATTTGAGAAAAAGACTAACAAGTTTGAAGCCAATCGAAAAACAAATACTAAAGTTATCATCTGGAAACCAAATATTTGACGAAGAATTCTAAGTCCAACAGGGGCCATAATTCAGGCAAAAATTGTTCAGACCGACCCCATATTCGAACTTGACCTGTATTTTGTAGTGATTAAACCACATACCAAGTTTGGAGCCGATCGGAAAACAAATACTAAAGTTATCATCCGGAAACCAAATATTTGACGAATTCAAGTCCAACAGGGGCCATAATTCAGGCAAAAATTGTTCAGACCGACCCCATATTCGAACTTGACCTGTATTTTGTTGTGATTAAACCACATACCAAATCTGGAGCCGATCGGAAAACAAATACTAAAGTTATCATCCGGAAACCAAATATTTGACGAATTCTAAGTCCAACAGGGGCCATAATTCAGGCGAAAAATGTTCGGACCGACCCCATATTCAAACTTGATCTGTATTTTGTTGTGATTAAACCACATACCAAATTTGGAGCCGATCGGAAAACAAATACTAAAGTTATCATCCGGAAACCAAATATTTTACGAATTCTAAGTCCAACTGGGGCCATAATTCAGGCGAAAAATGTTCGGACCGACCCCATATTCGAACTTGACCTGTATTTTGTTGTGATTAAACCACATACCACATTTGGAGCCGATCGGAAAACAAATACTAAAGTTATCATCCGGAAACCAAATATTTGACGAATTCTAAGTCCAACTGGGGCCATAATTCAGGCGAAAAATGTTCGGACCGACCCCATATTCGAACTTGACCTGTATTTTGTTGTGATTAAACCACATACCACATTTGGAGCCGCTCGGAAAACAAATACTAAAGTTATTGTTCGGAAACCGGACGGACGGACGGACGGACGGACAGATGGACAGACGGACGGACAACGCCATAACATAATACGTCCCGTTTTTTCAAACGGGCGTATAAAAACTCTAATCAGGTCTTCACTTCTCAGAACAAAGAGAGAAACAACCTAAAGTTAACTTGTTTTCAATGTTCAGAGTCATGATACCTCTTTTTCAGAACAGCTGTCCTAATTGGTACTGCGTTCGAGCATGGCATTTACCTCGAAAATAGGTGACAAAATTACTTCTTATGCATCGAGGTTTAAACGTTCATCTGTTTATCAAAAGCGATTTCCTTTGTGGAACTTGTCACTCTTTCCACATTTATAATGACAAATATATTTATTTCTACAAGTAATTTTGAAAGCTTGAAATCCAAAGCCAGTGTCATAATCACAGTTGAAGTTGGAAGGAAATTTAGGGTTATAATGACCTATATGAGTGACTTTTACTCAATAAAATTTTTATGGTCGGCATAATTTTTTAGGGTGTGTGGGGTTACCTTAAACACAGGTATTTGGGGGGAGGGGAGGGGAGGGGAGGGCTAATATCGCAACAGACTGGAGGCAAAAAACATTTTTCTCAAACTTTAATCTCTTGAGATAATTTATGCAAATACATTGTACTCAGGAACTCAAGAATACCGGTATAGGCTATTACACAGGTGCATTGCCCTGGAAAGAGAGTCCCTATGATACTGACTGGCGCTAAATACATCTTCTGATATGCAAATGCAATGTACTGTTATGTTTGTACAATGAAAACCGAAACCGAAAACTCGACTCTTTGAATGAAACCGAAAGTGGAACGGACATGAAATTTGAAAACTGCCCATCTCTACCGGCTACACTTTACAACCTTTGTTTGAAGTTTATTATGTTACCTTACAGGCTGTGTAATTTAGTTTTAACATGAAGGTAGCGCATAATGAATTGATAATAATATTAGATTCAAAAAAATTATTTAAACGAAGAATCATCAAAAATTTAATTAACAAGAGACCCCAGGGGGCCTGAGGGTGCTCACCTGACATGGTCGTCTAAATATCAAACCAGGGACTTGACTTGAATAAGCTGCATACGCCCCACCTAAGAAAAGCATACACCAACTAGATGAAGCAGTTGTGCCCACACAATACACAGGATTTTCCTTCTATTTTCATTTCCTGCACTTTTACGTCCCAAAATTGAGATAAATGCATAAAAAACAGATTTTTTTTTATTTTTGTTCGGAAATCTTTTAAGTCCCAAACAAAATATTTTCAGCCTAAAATTTTTTTTTCTTCTTAAAATTGACAAAAACGCATAAAAAACAAAAAAACTAATTTCTGGATTTGGGTCCAAAATTTTCCAAGTCTGACCCAGACCCCAAATTTTCAGTGTAAAAAAAAAAAAATACTCTTGTCTTTAAAAAAAGCAAAAAACTAATTTCCGGATTTTGGTCTAAAATTTTTTAAGTCCCACCCGGCCCCCAAATTTTCAGTTAAAAAAAAAATTTTTTTTGTCTTAAAATTGACCGAACCGCATAAAAAAACCAAAAAAAATGTCCGGATTTTGGTCCAAAATTTCTAAGTCTGGAACGGGACGCAAAATTTTCAACCTAAATATGAACCCAGGGACTTGGCTTGAACAAACTTGAATCTCACCCCCCTAAGGATGCTGCATCCCAAATATCATAAGATTCTTATTGGTAGATCTGAAGAAGAAGATTTTTAAAGAATATTCCTCGTACTGCACTAAATTAAACATGTGGGCTCCCATAGAGAGCCCAAATAGGGACCGAGGGAATTGATTTCAATCAACTTTTGAAACAATCTTCCAAAGATGTTATATGTGAAATCTGAAAGCTTTTGGAGCAGTGGTTCGGGAGAAAAGTAGTCTTAAATGTTTTTCCCATTACCCACAGTGTTAAAAAATGTTGACTTGGCACTTTTTCAAAGTCCCAGAAAAGTACCCCATGATAAAACTGATAGCAATTTTTTTGGACCATTCCATTCTGTTGGTCCTAAGGAAGCTTCACACCAAATAAGAATTCTCAGTGACGTGTTGTTTTGGAGATATGGGCATTTTATTTTTTTCTATTTTTAGCTCCTGCGGTTCCCATGGGGCGACAGGAAAAAAATTTGGGCATAAATTAAGTACTTATGACCCAATAAGCCCTCATATCAAATTTGGTCCAAATCTGCCTCTCAGTTTGGAAAATAGAAATTTTGGGAGGGGCAAAAATTCTTGCCCCTCCCATAACGATGGCAAACATAGACCCACAAACTTCTCTTGAACAAATCTGAGTCTACACCTCAAAAGGAAGCTGCACACCTAATATCAAGTCTCTGCTACTGCTGGTTCATGAATGAGAAGAAGATATTTTAAGATTTAAGCACACTTTTTGGGTGTGGCCCTACCAAGGGGCGGGGAAACTTGATTTGAACAAAATCAAATTGCGATGTCATAACAAACTATTATCTCATATATCAATTAAATTGGTTCAGCGGTTTGGGAGGAGAAGATGCAAACACTATGTTCACGGACAATGGATGACACACGGTGAGTGATCACTGTAGCTCTCCTGACTGAAAGTGGGTGCAACACGGTGCTTCATTGGTTAAAATTTATTATCTGGTAAACGCACTCGTTCATATCACTGCCCACGCATGGATTATGACCAGTCCACAGTGACTGTACTGTAACTTCTGAAAGAAAAGTATCTAGAATCAAAATTTGAACAAGTTAAAATATATATTCATCAGATAGTTGCATGTTAGTACAGTAAAACCTGTCTTGAGAGACCACTGTCTTGAGAGACCACCTGTCTTGAGAAACCACATATACCAGGCACCGATTGGTTTTACTCTATAATGGACCTGCTATGGGAGACCACCTGTCTTGAGAGACCACCTGTCTTGAGAGACCACCTGTCTTGAGAGACCACTGTGACCTGGTTCCAACCGAATGGAATAGTTTAACGCACCAAAGGCACGCAGGGACGGTATGGGGAACAAGCCCCTTTTGACCCTCATTGACTGTAAATGACTAATTTCCACATGTCTACTCGTGTTGAAGGAGGAACAGGTTCAGGTACTTGGCAGGTGTCACCGGTTGCGGCGTTCCAACATGTATTTTTATGCCATAATAGACCTGTCTTGAGAGACCGTCCCTTTGAAGACTGAAACCATGACAAAATCTGACAAGACCTGTTCTGGAATTGGAAAATCCACTGTGGTTATACTAACATAATTAAAAGTATTAAAAGCTCTTAATTGGGTTTCAATTGCTAACTCATTACAGATTGAGATGTTTTTATAAGACCCCTGTGAAAAGATTAGGATTATTGCTGAATAAACAATTTCATACATACCTGAAATGTGACAGATAAGAATAAAAATAAATTTGTGTTGAAAATCTTTTTGTAACAAATTGAAATGGTCTGTTATAAAAATTATAAAAATAAATTAGTGTTGAAAATCTTCAATGAAGATTTTCAACACTAATTTATTTTTATAATTTTTATAACAGTCCATTTCAGTTTGTTACAAAAACTTCATAAAAAAGAACTACAAAGTAATTACAAAAACCTATTCTTCTCCATTTCTGAACTTTGTGGTTGGTTATTCACTGACTTGAGAAAACCTGAAACCTGTTATGAGAGACCACCTGTCTTGGGAGACCACTTCTGTATGGCCCAAAGGGCGGTCTCTCAAGACAGGTTCTACTGTACTACGAACTGCACCTCAGAAGAAAGCAGCGACACTTGTCTTTTTCAAATTTGCAGTTCGTAGAATTAAGTACTTAGATGCAACTATCTGATGAATAATTAAATAAATGAGTATTCCATGTGTTCTGTACTGGCCTCCTATATACTTGGTTAACCCTTTACCCAATGCAGACGATATCAAAATTTATTATTTTAAATATCATTTTTTAAATTTTTCAAAAAATTTAAAAAACAAGAGGCCCCAAGGGGCCTGAGGGCACTCACCTGACATGGTAGCCTAAATATCAATCCAGAGAATTGATTTCAACAAGTTGCATCTGCTCCTCCTAAGAAAAGCTTATACCAAATATCCAAAGATTCTGACCAGTGGATCTAAAAAAAAAAGAAGATTTTTAAAGAATATTCCTCATATTGAACTAAGTTATAATTCGGGCTCCCACAGTGAGTCCAAATATGGACCTAGGGACTTGGCTTGAACAAAGTTGAATCTCACTCCCTAAGCATGGTGCATACCAAATATCAAAAGATTCTGCCTACTGGATCTTGAGAAGATTTTTAAAGAAAATTCCTCATTTTGAACTAAGTTACAATTCAAGCTTCCACAGTGAGTCCAAATATGGACCTAGGGACTTGGCTTGAACAAACTTGAATCTCACCCCCTAAGCATGGTGCATACCAAATATCAAAAGATTCTGCCTGCTGGATCTTGAGAAGAAGATTTTCAAAGAAATTTGCCTGAAATGCATTAAGTTCAAAATCGAGCTTCTATAGTGAGCCCAAATATGAATCTAGGAAGCCGATTTGAACAAACTTGAATCAGATCCACCCCACAATGTTGCATACCAAATATCAAAAGATTCTGCCTGCTGAATCTGGAGAAGAAGATTTTTTAAGAAATTTGCCTGAAATGCACTAAGTTCGAATTCGGGCTTCTATAGTGAGCCCAAATATGAATCCAGGGGGCCGATTTGAACAAACTTGAATCAGATCCACCCCACAATGTTGCATACCAAATATCAAAAGATTCTGCCCACTGGATCTGGAGAAGAAGATTTTTTAAGAAATTTGCCTGAAATGCACGAAGTTCAAACTCAAGCTTCTATACTGAGCCCAAATATAAACCCAGAGGGTCTATTTGAACAAACTTGAATCAGATCCACACCACAATGTTGCATGCCAAATATCAAAAGATTCTGCCTGCTCGATCTGAAGAAGAAGATTTTTTAAGAAATTTGCCTGAAATGCACTAAGATCGAATTTCGGGCTTCTATACTGAGCCCAAATATGAATCCAGGGAGCCGATTTGAACAAACTTGAATCAGATCCACCCCACAATGTTGCATACTAAATATCAAACAATTCTGCCTGCTGGATCTGGAGAAGAAGATTTTTTAAGAAATTTGTCTGAAATGCACTAAGTTCGAAATCGGGCTCCTGTAATGAGCCCAAATATGAACCCAGGGGGCCGATTTGAACAAACTTGAATCAGATCCACCCTACAATGTTGCATACCAAATATCAAAAGATTCTGCCTGCTGGATCTGGAGAAGAAGATTTTTTAATCTTTTTCCCATTGCCTACAGTGTTAAAAAGTGCTGACTCAGCACTTTTTCAAAGTCCTGAAAAAAGTACCTTGTGATCAAACCGATAGGGATTTTTTTTAACCACTCTATTCTACTAGATAAAAGTAAGCTTTATACAAAATAAGAATTCCCTGTGCCGTGTAGTTTTGGAGATATGGCAGTTTTAAGGCTTTTCCTATTTTTAGCTCCCGAGGTTCCCACGGGGCAATGAGAAAATTTTTTTTTGCATCAATCAACTACTTATGACCCATTATCACCTCAAATCAAATTTGGTTCAAATCGACCTGACGGTTCTGAAAATAGAAATTTTGGGCGTGGCCAAAATTTTTGCCCCTCCCATAACGAAGGCAAATAATGCCCGACAAACTTCTCTTGAACAAATTTGAGTCTACACCTCAAAAGGAAGCTGCATACCAAATATCAAGTTTCTGCTATTGCTGGTTCTTGAGAAGAAGATTTTTTAAGAAATGGAGCATTTTTGCCCCATCCCTCTGCTCAATATGAGCTGAAACCTAATTTGACAAAAAATCAAAATGTCCTTATATAGCCCCTGCTCACATGAAATTTCATTAATATGCAGCCAGTGGTTTGGGAGAAAAAGGCCCAAACACCACCTTCACGCCGGACGACGGATGACGGACGCCGGACGAAAAGTGATCAGAAAAGCTCACCCTGACTTTCAGTCAGGTGAGCTAAAAACCATATCATGTGACCCTTCTTTGGAATGAGCTCGTCGAGCTCATTCCAAAGATGGGTCACATTATATAGTTTTGTTGAAATTTTTCGAAAAGTTAAAAAATTTATAGTAATTTATATATTTTTTATACTTACCAATGACCCAGACTTAGCTGGTGCTAACTCCACAAAAACCAGGGCCAAACACAAATTTTGCCCCCCAATCCCCAAAATTTGCATCCAAAACAAAAAGAAATCATGTCCTAAAGGACCTCCATAGTACGACTCTACTGCGCATGCGCAGTGACGCAGTCGTCCCGAAATTGGCGCCAAATATCATTCTTACTGGCAGTGCCTGGTCAGCGCTATGTACTCAGCGGGGAGGCAAGAGTTCCCAACTCAGGGAGGGCCATCCCCGTCTGGGTCATTGGTAAGTATAAAAAATATATAAATTACTATAAATTTTTTAACATTTTTATACTGTACCAATGACCCAGACTTAGCTGAATAGTAAACAAGCTGGAGGGCCTAGGACATAGAGGAAAATCCAATAAGCTCAATTATAAGATAAAGAGGTAACCCCTTAAGGAGAAAAGGAGTATTAGGCTTTACATGTATCTTTCTTATTTAATATTTAAATTAGAAAGATACACTACCCTTAATAATTGAGCACAATAACATTCATGTTCTCTATTAACATCCAGTATAACCTTTATACTAATTATTTTTAAAACAAGCCAATAAATAAAGTAGTCCAGAGAATTGAGACTCTTTATAATCATTTAAAAGTGTCCGAGTATTGTATATTAAAGCCCGTTTGACACTTGACATATACAAATGCTTCACACCGAGCTACACTTTAAAAATAAGACATGAATGAAATTAAACATTAATATTACACTTTAAAACCATCCCGGAAGCGACTCAGAAATACTGTCTTGGAGGAGGCATTCCCTTGCTTTTCACTATAAAGCAGGTGACCTAAGGGAACACCCGCCCCCCCCCCCCCCCCCTTCCCCTTGCCCTGGGTCAAATAGCCCAGAGCGAAGAGGGCAGCCGGACGGAGTCACTGCCGGAACAGAAAGCCTGCATAACTATAGTTGCAACTGTTTAGTGGACGACATTCTGAGCAACAGATAACGGACCTAAACAATGCAGGTCTCCAGAAATGGACTCAATATTTCTGAGATAAAAATTAGTAAATGTGGATGGCTGAGACCAATAAGCAGCCTTCATTAAATCTGTAATAGCAACACTATTAGCATAAGCCCAGGAAGTAGAAAGAGCTCTTACTTCATGAGCAGAAATCTTAAGCACAGACTGCTGAGAAGAAGATAAATCTTCATACGCAGTACGGATAGTTAACTGAATCCATCTAGCAATAGAATGGACTGAAATGTCCTTTCTATTAGGCATCAAAGACAGAAAGAAACGTTTCCGTCCCTTTCTGATGAACTGAGATCTCTGTTTATAGATACGTAGTGCTCTAACAGGACAGAGTAAAGGCCTACGCCCGTCTGAAGACGGAAGAGCCTTAATAACAATAGGTTCCGGATATTTATTAGGAGCCTGATTCTTAGCTAAAAAACCGACATTAGTAGTGAAGGTGACAGTGTTCCCAACACTACGATAATGAGAATCATCCACCGATAGTGCATGAAGCTCACTGACTCTTCTGGCAGAAGAGAAAGCTAAGAGAAAAGCTGTCTTATAAGATAAGAATTTGAAATCTACTGTCCCAAGAGGTTCAAATGGCTTTTCCTTCAATTTAAGGAGAACCCAAGCTAAATTCCACTTAGGAATTAATCTAAGAGTTCTGGGTCTATTTATCGAAAAGTTTCTAACCAATTTCGATAAAGAGACATTAGATCCAATTTGTAAACTATCATGATGTGCATAGGTATCAGATAACATAGATCTATAACCCTTTATAGTAACAGGTTGTAGTTTGATTTCGTCAAACAAGTATACTAGAAAGTTAGCAATGTCTGGTATAGAGGGATCAAATATATCAACAGAATGATCCCTACACCAACGACGGAAAACCTTCCACTTAGCCGCATAGTTTAGCGAAGAGGAGGTCCTCCTACAGTTAGAAATCGCGTCCACTGCTCGTCCTGTAAAGTGCTTGCCATGCAAGAAGGACCGCACAACGGAAAAACGTGAAGGTTGAGACCTTGCGGGTTGTGATGCAGTTGGCGCGATTTCCCCTGCCAAAGAAGATCCTCTCGTGGAGGGAGCTTCCGCGGTAGGTCCCACAACAGACACCTGAGTAGATTTATCCACGGTCTCTGTGGCGACAGAGATGCTACCAACAGAATCTTGCATTGAGATTGTTTTATCTTTAGCAATACTTGTTGAATTAACGGCGCTGGAGGATACGCATATCCTATCATTCCGTCCCAAGGGATCGATAGAGCGTCTACTGCAAATGCTCTTGGATCCGGACACGGGGACACATACGTCTGCAACTGATTGTTGAGATGTGTCGCAAATAAGTCTATCATTGGCCGTTCCCATTGGTAGCAAATCTGATTGAATACTTGTTTGTTGAGAGTCCACTCCGACGGCAACAAGCGACCCTTTCGTGAAAGGGAGTCTGCTAGCACATTCAGACGACCCGGTATGTGACGGACCGAAAGAAGAACGTGATGTTCCAACGCAAACAGAAGGATTCTTTCCGTTAGATTGAACAACGGAACTGAATGAGTGCCTCCCTGATTCCGTATATACGCCACTACAGTCGTATTGTCGGATAGGATTTGGACATGAGCATCGTGAATAATGTCCATCCAGTGACGTAACGCAAGCCAAATTGACATCATTTCCTTGATGTTTATGTGCTTGCACAGGAATTGCGGATCCCAAAGACCCTGGCATCTCGAATCCGTTGGGATTAATGATGCACCCCAACCTGTTTGACTGGCATCCGTCATAATGGTAAAACTCGGATCCGGCAACTGCAGCGGAACTCCTTGAGTTAACCACTGAATGTTTGCCCAAGTCTGAATCTCTTGTTTCACTTGATCTGACAAGAGAACGTCTACATCGAGCGAATGAATTTTCACACTCCAATTCTGAGTCAGGAAAATTTGAAGAGGCCGTGTGCGTAGCCGTCCCATCGGAATGAGATCCGCGGCGGCTCCGCACAGACCTATCAGTCTCATAAATTCTCTCGCTGTGACTTTGTCTGTATTTAGACAATAGCGAGCGTAACAACTGACTAATTTCGCTCTGGTTAACGGCAGACGAACGAGATTGTTGTGCGTCTCGAAGCTCATTCCCAGATGAGTGAATGACTTGGACGGCATCAGATCCGACTTCTCCTCGTTTACTATGAAACCGAGACGTCGGAGCAATAGAAGAAGATTCTGAACATCGTTCTGAAGCGTTAACTCGTTGCCGTACCTCTGAAGAATGTCGTCCAGGTAGGCCGACGTTACCGCAGACGAATGAGCTCGGAAGTAGATCATTACCGAGTTCATTACCCGAGTGAAAGCCCAGGGTGCTAGATTCAATCCGAAGCACATGGCCCGGAACTGATACACCACTCCTAGGACTGCGAAGCGTAGATACTTTCGGAATGTCGGATGTACCATGACGTGAAAGTACGCATCTTTGAGATCTATGCTCGTTGCATAATCGTTCACCCGAATACTCGCTCTGACCGATCGAATCGTCTCCATATAAAACTTCGGAGCGACGATCAGCTTGTTTATCCAGCTCAAATCTATGACTGGACGGAACGAGCCGTCTGGTTTCGGAACCAGAAACAGATGGCTGTAGAATCCCAGCGATTCCTGGTTTTCTACGACCTCTAACGCGTTCTTCATTAAAAGAGACTGCACCTCTGATAGCAGAGCGTCTCTTTTCTGAGGGTTTGACGGAAGATGAGTCCACTTTGGACTTCGAGTTAAAGGAGGCTTTCGTTTGAAGGATATCTTTAGACCTTCCGAAGTCACTCCTCTCACCCACGGGTCGTCCGTAATCGACGCCCACTCTTGAGAAAAACTCGACAACCTTCCGCCAACCGGAACGCGATAGAGGTTTGAGCCATCACCTCCTGGATCTGCGAGGCCTGCGGTAGGAGAAACCACGTCTTCCACGACCCGCACCTCGCCTCGTCGACCTCGGGGCGTCCGACCGATTGTCCCGGCCTGAAGGACGTCCCGAACGAGAGTCGCTATCCTGACGGTCTCTCGAATAAGAGCTAGAGGACGCACCGGAACCTCTATAGGCACCTCTCTTGGGCGGATAAGACCCAGAAGTGCCCGCCTTATTCGTGTCTGCTGTATCCGACCTTTTAGGAGCGGATCTGAACAACAGAGAATCACTAGCTTTCTTTTTAATATTATCATAAATAGCGGAAAGCTTGCCGTCAAAGAGAAGATCTCCTGAGACCGAAGCGACTCTAAGAGAGTTCTTCACCTTAGAATCCACTAGTGTGGATGTAGACAGGGCTGCGTCACGTCTAACCAACTCCAAATTTGCCACTGAAAGGGCGGAGTTACACGTGGAATAAGCTACTGCCCTTGAAAGAAGTCTTAAGGAGGATTGTATATCCTGAAACTCTTCCCCTTGAAGACGCAGTGATAACGCCTTCGTAAGGTGATCTGCGTAAGATAAGGCATCTAAATTGGCTCTGTTAGACGCAATAGCTGTTTCCAACACTGCGGTTGGAATAGAAGCTGACGACGGTAATGATAGCTCTAAGTCTTCCGCCTCGTCGTCCATACGCAGAGGAACTCTCGGTATACCCTGACCTGCCGTGTCGAATTTATTCCTTGCATTAATGAAAGGCAGGTTGAGAGTATTTGCGGACAAGAAGCCTGCTTTCCCTGTCCTGGAAGCAAGTTTAAAAATAGCGTCGTTCAATAATTCAAATGTTCTTGCAACATTATTGGACTGCGACGGAAACTCGGGAGCGATGTCCCTGAACCGCTCGAAAAAATCAGAGTCCAATGACGCTATAATTCTCCTGTCCGGAAGCGCAGCAGTCTGGCCCGACGGAACAACTTGAGGAAGAAAGTGCCGGATGAAGTCTACGGCAGCTTTGTGTTGTTCCGAAAGGGATAGCTCCAATTCATCCGTATCCCTTTCACCATCCGGTCGGACCTCCCGATGTTCCCGGTCGTCCGCCCCCGATGCTTCGGCGGAGCGTACCGACCCAGCGCCGTCGGATAATTCTCGATCCGACACCGTCTCTGTCGGCTGCTGGGATGCTGCGATAAGCTGTGCTATCTGCACTAGAATGTCCGACGTCGAGACCTGCGGAGGAGCGGTCTTTCGCTGCTTTGCCGAGGGCAGCTCCGCATCAGATGGCTCCCGCATACTTTTCCTATGCGAACGTCCGGAGTCCATCGGTCTCGAATCCCTGGCTGCCGGATGGTGTGACCTGGACGCCGAATAATCCTTCATCGGCGAAGCTGGCAAAATATCGGAGGTCACGCAGCCAAGGTGCGGTCGTGTGCGCCGGCGAGAAGAGGAAGCCTTAACAGTCTCTGCGGACTGCTTATACAACGGAGCGTCCCGAGCGACGGACGTATGCTCCGCTAAAGACACATTTTGTACCACAACATCTGGTCCCAGATGTTGTTGTACGAGAGAGGGGCCTCTCTCGCTCGTGGCCCGGCTGGACCTGGACGAGCTAGGAACCGGACTAAAAGGCTTCCTCCGTTCTCGTTCACTATCCGCCGTCACTGGGTGTGCATCTATTATTTTTATAGTGCTCGCATCACCCAAAATTTCCTCTTGGACCGCATCGGACGAACCCGGCTGCCGAACCATTCGGTGAATGGACGCTACACCGGGCGAGCTAGCGGACGACATTTGTCTAATCTCCATGAGCACTTTTGCCGCTAGCTCTGTATTTAATTGTGACGACGGACGCACACTTGAAGAAGATAACATGGAAACATCACCCTGTTCTGGTTCCTCTGAAATAGAAACTGAGAGAGTGGAGTGACCTTGTGGAGAAAGAGCCGGCATCGCTCTTTCTCCAGAAACAACATATCGTGACACACGTTTCCAATGTTTCTCATCCCAATGTTCACATACAGGACAGGGATTAATGCGAGAACACTGACTACAATTAATGCAATAATCATGAAAGTCAGAGGAAGATTTCTTCCTATTACAATTTGAACAAGTTCCCTTCATTGTGAAAGAACAACAATAAGTCCTAGTTACTCGCAAAAACCCCTGACACAAAGATACATAATAACATGATCCATTAATAAATGAAAAAACAATTGCAAAACAAAATAATTTTGAAAAAATATTTTTTCAGAGAAGCCCAAGTTGCTGAAAAGTAACGTTGAGCCCCGATGGATCCGATGGCAAAGTGTGGTCAAAAATTTTAAAATTATATAAAATAATTAATGAGACACTTTCGGATAATATAAATGTATCTTATAATGAGATAAACTACCTCAAAGGCAAACAGCCCCCCTCAAAAAAGGCTGTTGCCAATGAAAACAAACAGTGTAAACACAGAAGAAAACATGACTCCAGGCACTGAAAAAACTGGCCCGGAATCAGTCATCAATTACACTCTATCTGATGCAAAACAGAGACTCCCAGGGGAGAATCTGCAGAACATCAGATAGAAGATGCAGAACACAAACGTTATACACCCATGGGTGAAAACGTAACTATGGGGAAAATAACAGAAAACATTCTGTAACCAAGCAACTCTCCCAGGGAATTTTTAGAAATGAAACTTCTCAAAAATATGCCAAAAGCATGGGAGAATTGCAAGGGGGGACTTTAGAAGGTTAGGGGAGAGGAAACACTGAATAAGCAGTGCAACAATTAGCAAGAATGACAACAAGAGGCGTTTGCCTCGAAAATAGGCAACTTAACATAATTTCAACAAAAAATTTTAAGTACAGCCCTGATTATTTTTTGCCACTTCTTTTTTCCTCTCCTCCTTCTATCCTCCTTAGAATCACATTTTCTCCAAGAATTACGTGTCTGGCATCCTTTAAACTGAGATTTACAAGCACAAAGATCAGTGAGATGTTGACTGATGAAGGGCCAAACAGAGAATGATATTTGGCGCCAATTTCGGGACGACTGCGTCACTGCGCATGCGCAGTAGAGTCGTACTATGGAGGTCCTTTAGGACATGATTTCTTTTTGTTTTGGATGCAAATTTTGGGGATTGGGGGGCAAAATTTGTGTTTGGCCCTGGTTTTTGTGGAGTTAGCACCAGCTAAGTCTGGGTCATTGGTACAGTATAAAAATATAATATTTTTTCAATTGCTGAATTTGCATATTACGCAGGCAGATTCGTTGGGTAAAGGGTTAATTAGCATTCCCTTTTGGGGTCTGTCAGTGGCCGAGTGGTGTGCGTGGTTCAGTATAGTTTCATTAGGCGGTTGGTGCCGAAGGAAACTCTCTCAGCGTGGGTTCGAACCCATGCCATGCCAATGTAAAATATTTATACTTGTAAAAGAATATATACGGTACACTATTCTGTTATGAATACATTTCAATTCCAGTTTTGTTACATTAGAATTGAAATAAAAATTTTAATTTCCGTTTATAAAAATTAAGAGTTTTAAGAATAAATTCAATATTTTGTAATACTTAAAAACTGCTTAAATATAAAAATTTTTTGTAGGGCTGTCCCGACTATCAATTTTCATATGATAGTCAACTAATCTCCAGCATTAATCAACGGTTAGTCGAATAATAGTCGTTTCCCATAAATTCAACGATCTCTAATATACATACAAAACAAATATAAAACTGACAATGTTTAAATAAATGTGTACAATTCTGCAGTGAGATAAAATATAAACCCAGAGGGCCTATTTGAACAAACTTGAATCAGATCCACACCACAATGTTGCATGCCAAATATCAAAAGATTCTGCCTGCTCGATCTGAAGAAGAAGATTTTTTAAGAAATTTGCCTGAAATGCACTAAGATCGAATTTCGGGCTTCTATACTGAGCCCAAATATGAATCCAGGGAGCCGATTTGAACAAACTTGAATCAGATCCACCCCACAATGTTGCATACCAAATATCAAACAATTCTGCCTGCTGGATCTGGAGAAGAAGATGAAAATGAAAACACCAAAATATCTCCACCAGACATCGATTGATCTGAAGAATTTACACAGAAGAACATTTGTGAAAATGTTTCATTTCTATAACTAATTTCAAGAAATTTCAAATATAAAACTCCCTCCATTCCAACACAAGTTACAACATGTACCAGTGAATTACCTTTGTGGGTTTTGAGACATTTTTCTCATTTTCAGGGTTTAGATTATTCCAAAAGTGTCGTTCAAATGAGCAAGACAAAAGATTCCATTTACTCTGAAGTCTGCAATGACTCCCACAAACCGCTATTATTCAAAGATATACAGTTTTAATGATACTCTTTAGTACTGATTAACCCTTTAACCAACGAAACGGCCGTAATCCCCCACGTAATATGCAAATTCAGTAGCTGAAAAAGTATTTTAAAATTTCAACAAAACCATATCATGTGACCCCTCGTTGGAACAAGCTCATCGAGCTCGTTCCAACAAGGGGTTACATGATATGGTTTTGTTGAAATTGTTTTAAAAATTTGAAAAAATTATATTTAAAATAATAAATTTTGATATCGTCTGCATTGGGTAAAGGGTTAACAACTGCTTGTTAATAGTACAGAGAACAGGAATTGATCAAACGGAAATTTCCAGCATTTTAAAAATTACATCGATGTGTAATCATGCAGAAACCAAAAGCCATGGGATATTACAAGTAACGGTGGTGACACAGTTCAACAATCTAACTGTTAATTCAACTCAATTTTAACACGACTTTTACCACTTTAAAAATGAATGACAACTGACTAAAAATAAAAATGGTCAACTACCACACCAGTCAATGGTTAGTCGTGTAGTTGAATAAAAGAATAATCACGACAGCCCTAGTTTTTTGCCTAGAATTTATTTCAAATAGCTCTGAAGTTAGCTTCCCGGTTGTTCCCACGGGGAATAATTATTCAATTACAGTTAAAACTAGAAGTCCTGTCATGAAATGTGCACAAATAGCACGTCGATCTACGCGTTATGACCACAGTAAGGCTATCAAATTCTGTACATATGGCCTGTGCACAAGCAATGTTTCTGCCAATGGCCTCTGGGTAACCTGGAGGTCCATTGGCAGAAACACTGCTTGTGTTTGCTATGAGTAACCAGGAGAACCTGCTGTGCTTTGGATGCCTTTCGATATGGCAATTGCGTGCAATTCCTCAGTGCAATGAACCCTTTACCTAACGAACCGCCCCGCGTAATATGCAAATTCAGCAGTTGAAAAAATATTATTTTTGAAAAAATATCAACAAAACCATATCATGTGACCCCTCGTTGGAATGAGCTCAGCAAGCTCGTTCCAACGAGGGGTCACATGATATGGTTTTGGTGAAATTTTTTGAAAAAATAAAAAAAATGATATTTTAAAGTAATAAATTTTGATATTGTCTGCGTTGGGTAAAGGGCTAAGCCTAGATAAGTTTGTGACAGGACTTCTAGTTATAACTGTAGTTATAACTGTAATAGAAGTATTCAATCAACAGGGATGTGGTCACTTACCCACATTCTAGAAACATAAGGCCACACAAAGAAGATCTTGTGTTTCTCAGGCCATTATTTGTGAAATTGCATGCGGGCGAGCGTTTTTTAATTTTATATTTTATTTCAGTAATTACTTCTTTGCCATCAAAAGTTCATGTTCTTGGCCTCATAATCTACAGAATAGCATAGGTGGTGGTGTATTTCATCCCTTGAGTGCAAGAAGGCTTTGCAATGCTAAAGCATTGCAAAGCCTTCTTGCACTCAAGGGACAAATTCAGCAATTTTTTTAACTTGGCTAAAATATCAGACATAAACCATTTAATTTTAATTTTTTTTAAGTTTAAATTGGTTATAAAAAGAGAGCATGCAGCAGCCAAAAGGACCATGCGGGAGGGCCTGAGAAACAGATTTTTTTATTTTTTTAGGCCTAATATAGTATATATAAGTTACTTTTTAGCTCTTATACCAGAAAAACACTGCTCAAAAGCAATCACAATGTAAAACTGACAATCAAAAAGAGAAAATTCAGCAGTCAAAATCTATCCGAAAGAGATGGATTTTTAACTTTCACTATAGGTTATTTATTTATTTATTTATTGGTGTTTAAGGTCACATATTTCTGCACCATGGCTAACAATGACTGTGACAGTTTTACGGGTGGAGGAAGCTGGAGTACCCGGAAAGAACCACCGAGCAAAGGCGAGCAACTGTCAGCTCCCCAACATACCAACTTGACAGAACTGCATAAAAAAACAAAAAAAACAAAAAATTTTCGGATATTTGGTCCAAAATTTTCCAAGTCCCACCCGGACCCAAAATTTTCAGGTGAAAAATTTTTTTTTTTTTTTTTTGTCTTAAAATTGACAGAAACGCATAAAAAACAAAAGAAAAATATTTCGGATTTTGGTCCAAAATTTTCTAAGTCCCACCCGGACCCCCAATTTTCAGGGGAAAAATTTTGTTGTTTTTTTTGTCTTAAAATTGACAGAAACGCATAAAAAACCAAAAAAAAAATTTCCGGATTTTGGTCCAAAATTTTCTAAGTCCCACCCGGACCCAAAATTTTCAGGGGAAAATTTTTTTTTTTTTTTTTTGTCTTAAAATTGACAGAAATGTATAAAAAACAAAAAAAAATTTTTTTTCGGATTTTAGTCCCACCCGGACCCAAAATTTTCAGGGTCAAAAAAAAATTTTTTTTTGTCTTAACCCTTTACCTAACATGAAAAGCAGACGACACATGCAAAAAAAATTCTTGAATAACTAATTTTTTTCATTTTTTGTCTCAAAAACATAGGTTATGACCCCTCGTTGGAACGAGCTCGACGAGCTCGTTCCAACGAGGGGTCATAACCTATGTTTTTGAGACAAAAAATGAAAATATTTTGAAAATTAATTGGCGATTTTTGAGAATAGCGCTGGCCGGTTTTGGCCGTTACGTTGGGTAAAGGGTTAAATTGACCAAAACGCAGAAAAAAAAAAATAAAAAATTTTTTTCGGATTTTGGTCCAAAATTTTCTAAGTCCCACCCGGACCCCAAATTTTCAGGGGAAGAAAAAAAAAAGATTTTTTTGTCTTAAAATTGACAGAAATGCATAAATAAAAAACAAAGAAAAATTTTTTTGGATTTTGGTCCAAAATTTTCTAAGTCACACCCGCACACCAAATTTTCAGGGGAAGAAATTTTTTTTTTTTTTTTTTTTTTGTCTTAAAATTGACCGAAACGCAGAAAAAACAAAAACAAAAAAATTTTGGATTTTGGTCCAAAATTTTCTAAGTCCCACCCGCACCCCAAATTTTCAGGGGAAAAAAAAAAAATTTTTTTTTGTCTTAAAATTGACCGAAATGCAGAAAAAACAAAAAAAAATTTTTTCAAATTTTGGTCCAAAATTTCGAAGTCCGCAACGGGACACCAAATTTTCAGCCTAAATATGAACCCATGGATTTTTGGCTTCAACAAACTTGAATCTCACCCCCCTAAGGATGCTGCATACCAAATATCAAAACATTCTTATTGCTAGATCTGAAGAAGATTTTTCAAAAATACTCCTCATACTGTACTAATTTAAACATTTGGGCTCCCATAGAGAGCCCAAATATCCACCCAGGCAATTGATTTCAATAAACATGTGAAACAATCTTCCGAAGATGTTATATGTGAAATTTTAAAGCTTTTGGAGCAGTGGTTTCGGAGAAAAGTAGTCTTATGTTTTTCCCATTACCCACAGAGTTAAAAAATGCTGACTCAGCACTTTTTCAAAGTCCCCAAAAAGTACCCATGATAAAACCGATGACAGTTTTTTTTATCAATCCATTCTGTTGGTCCTAAGGAAGCTTCACAACAAATAAGAATTCTCAGTGCCGTGTAGTTTTGGAGATATGGGCGTTTTAATTTTTTTCTATTTTTAGCTCCTGTGGTTCCCACGGGGCTATGGGGAAAAAAATTTCGGCATAAATTAGGTACTTATGACCCAATAAGCACTCATGTAAAATTTGGTTCAAATCGGCCTCGCGGTTTGGAAAATAGAAATTTGGAGAGGGGCCAAAATTTTTGCCCCTCCTTTAACATCGTCAAATATAGCCCCTCCAACTTCTCTTGAACAAACTTGAGTCTACACGTCAAAAGGAAGCTGCATACCAAATATCAAGTCTCTGCTATTGCTGGTTCTTGAGAAGAAGATTTTTTAAGAATTGGAGCATTTTTGTCCCATCCCTCTGCTCAATGTGAGCCGAAACCTAATTTGACAAAAAATCAAAATCCACTTATATAACCCCTACTCACATGAAATTTCATTAATATGCGGCCAGTGGTTTGGGAGAAAAAGCCCAAACACCACCTTCACGACGGACGCCGGATGACGGACGAAAAGTGATCAGAAAAGCTCACCCTGACTTTCAGGCAGGTGAGCTAAAAAACAAATATAGTGTAGTGATTACAAAAACAGCAGCAAGAGAACTCTGACTGGATCACGACTGTGTCATGATTGAGTCAAAATTATCTGATCACATTCCTACCCACATCTTACCCAACAAAAAAAATTCAATAACATTGAATTTCATGTGCTACTTTCATTTGTTTTTCATGGTTTAATCTTGATTTAGCCATATTTATTTATTCAATTTATTTATTTAGATATATTTTATTTAATTTATTTATTTACAAGTGTTTAAGGGCGCATTTAATTATTTATTCATTTATTTATTTACAGTTAAAACTAGAAGTCCTGTCATGAAACGTGCACAAATAGCATGTCGATCTGCACGTTAATCTACGCGTTATGACCCTAGTAAGGCTATCAAATGACCATAGTAAGGCTATCAAATTCTGTACATATGGTCTGGGCACAGGCAATGTTTCAGCCAATGGACATCCGGGTAACCCGGAGGTCCATTGGCAGAAACATTGCCTGTGTTTGCTATGAGTAACCAAGAGAACCTGTCGTGCTTTGGATGTCAGTCGATATGGCAGTTGCATGCAATTCCTATGCGCTATTAAGCCTAGATAAGCACACAGTTCAGGACAGGACTTCTAATTTTAACTGTACAGGTGTTTAAGCAATCATATATCTGAACAGTGGCTAATCGTTATTGCAACCTGGAGATAAAGTCAAATTTAGTCAATCGTTGATACCCATGTCATCCCATTTTAGAGAAATTCCACCTCAATTATTGGTGAGTGGATCCTATTTTGCCAGTAAAACAGAGTTTGTTTACAACAGTAAAGAAGCACTGCTTCACACGCTTTATCTATGAAATCATGACTGACAAGTGGGATTGCAATCCGATTGAAAAAGACATCACTGCTGTGATCATTGTACCACGTACAGTATATAGAGGGTGGATTGTCGCTAAATCACGGTGATGTTGATTTTCTACCTGTAAAATATTTATAATTTTCCATCAAAATACAAGAAGCCACAACGAACTTTCATCTCATGAACAAGCAGGTTGCACTAGGTGGTCCATGAGATGAAAGTTTGCAGGTGCTTCTTGTGTTTCATTCTTAGAAAACTATAAATAATTACCTGGTAAAAAATCTAACCCACAGCGATTTAGCGTCAATTTACCCTTTATGTACTGTACTGTAATTAACTCTTTCAACACGAGAGGCCGCTTTTCTGGTCCAGCAACACAATACGTCATAATTTCATTAAGTAGGATGGCTATTAGTGAACATGTGTGGAAGAACAATTAATATTTTCAACGTGCAGCCTTCAGGCTGCACGTTGAAAATATTAATTGCTCTTCCCCCAAATGATGGATGTGGACTCTTCCAATTTCTGCCACTTACAGTTAAAACTAGAAGTCCTGTCATGAATAGTGTGCTTATCTAGGCTTAATTGCGCGTTGGAATTGTGCGCAATTGCCATATCGAATGGCATCCAAAGCACGGCAGCTTCTCCTGATTACGCATAGCAAACACATGCAATGTTTCTGCCAATGGACCTCTGGGTAACCCGGAGGTCCATTGGCTGAAACATTGCTTGTGCACAGGCCATATGTACAGAATTTGATTGCTTTACTATGGCCGTAACGCGTACATTAACGCGCAGATCAACGTGCTATTTGTGCGCATTTCATGACAGGACTTTTAGTTTTAACTGTAACTGGCAAGGAAGATACCAACCAGTGTTCAAATGGTAAACAAAATACATACATAGAAAATTTATTATTTTAATTATTTTTTTTACAATTTTTTAAAGTATATCATCAAAACCAAAACTATGTCATGTGACCCCCTCACTGGAATGAGCACGATGAGGTTGTTCCAATGAGTTGTCACAGAATATTTTTTTGTTGAAATTTTTTAAAATAATATTTTTTCAACTGCTCAATTTGTAAATTATGTAAGGCAGCAGATACAGCCGATTTGTTGGGTGAAGGGTTAAAACAATTGTTTTGTTTCATTTCCGTTTCATAAATGCCGAATTGAGATGAAATCATCAAGTTTTGTCCAATTGGGGGCTATCAACTAAAATATCACAAACAGTTAATAAAAATAAAACCTGATAATGAATGACATACACCAAATAATAAGCTTCAACTGATGATATTCAGTCGAATATTGAACATAAGGAAAAGCCGAAAATAAGATTAAAATTTCATGTAGTTTGACTGCAACTTATATCAGCCCAGACCAGAGATTTAGCTACAAGTCTGTCCACCCATGAATGACATACAACAAATAGAAAACCTTAACTCTAGATCAGTCTTACATTGAACTCAAGGAAAAGCTGAAAATAAGATTAAAAGTTCATGTAGTTCGATTACAACTGACTGCATCTGAGACCTGAGAATTCACAAGCGCCCCATCCATCCGTACTGTGGGCGGGGCTGAATTCCTATGTTGCCCTGAATGGATAGGAATTGCAGTCCATGCATGGACTGTAAAAGTGTAATTTATTTTTTAAGTTTGGTACGTCCTAGAGGATATACCAAACTAAACAAGAGGTGTGACTTTTCCAGATGGGCCAGTCTATTCCCACCCCCACCCCCTCCGCCGCCATGATTATTCTATGACAAAAAGAGTGGCACAACTCTGGTAAAAAAATGTTCAACCGAAACTATAATCTCAGGTGCACAGGCTCCCGTGGTAGTGAACATCCTTACCAAGTTTACAGGAATCGACCCATCAACATCTGAGAAAATATCTGGACAAAATTCAGGCATTCTGAGAAGAAAAGAGGCATAACTCTGCCAAGAAAAGGGTCGGTCGAACCTATAAACGCAGATGCACAGGTTCCCATGGTAGTGAACATCCATACCAAGTTTCAAAGAAATTGACCCATAAACATTTGAGAAAATCTCTGGACAAAATTCAGGCATTCTGAGAAGGGGGATAATTCTGGGGAAAAAAATAAGAAAAAAAATGGGATCAAAACTCTAATTGCAGGTGCACAGGTTCCTATGGTAGTGAACAACATTACCAAGTTTCAAAATGAAAGTGTCAATGACACTGTAGCTTAACTTGTGTGTTGTGTTTGATGAAAAGGATAATGTTCAATGTTTATGAAAGGATTATGAAATAAGACAAGAATTATGATAATTGGGAATATATTTATTTCTGTTCCCTGTATGCTATGTTTTTGATAAAAATAATATGAGGTGTACACTGTACTAATGAGCTGAGGGGGTGGGTTAATATGACCTCACAGTTAATGTATGTGACCCTCACAGTTAACGTAAATCAACGAAAGTTGCCAAGTTACAGTGCAATTATTCCAAAACGAGTCATCCTATCAAGTTACATCGAAATCCCTTCATAAATATGGCCTGTAGACTGTGCTAAAGCTTTTCGGGCTTCGGGCCCCTGCAGCTGTCAGTTTCTCAATTGTGTCCAAAAAGGACGTTCTCATCTAGACATTATATGAAGTCAATCTACCAAGTTACAATGAAATCCCTTCATAAATATGACCTGTAGACTGTACTAAAGGTTTTTGGGCTTTGGGCTCAGGCAGCCATCATGGTTCAATGATCGCAACTAAAAGGGGACATTCTCATCTGGGCATCATCTGGAGTGATCCTACGAAGTTACAATGAAATCCCTTCATAAATATGACCTGTGGACTGTGCTCAACGTTTTCGGGCTTCGGGCCCCTGAAGCCGTCACAGTTGACCAATCACGACCAAAAGAGGATGTCATCATCTAGGCATTATATGGAGTCAAACTAACAGGTTACAATCAAATCCTTCCATAAATATGACCTACAGACAATGCTAAAGGTTTTGGGCTCAGGCAGCCATCAAGGCTGAATGATCGCAACCAAAAGGGGACGTTTTCATCTAGACATTATATGGAGTCATCCTACCAAGTTACAATGAAATCCCTTCATAAATATCACCTGTAGACTGTGCTAAAGATTTTCGGGCTTCAGACCCCTGTAGCCGTCACAGTTGCCTAATGGTGTCCAAAAGGGGCTGTTCTCATCTAGACATTATATGAAGTCAACCTACCAAGTTACAATGAAATAAATCCCTTCATAAATATGAACTGAAGACTGTGCTAAAGGTTTTCAGGCTTTGGGCTTGGGCAGCCATCATGGTCGAATGATCGCAACCAAAAGGGGACATTCTCATCTGGGCATCATCTGGAGTGATCCTACGAAGTTACAATGAAATCCCTTCATAAATACAAGAGGCCCTAAGGGGCCTGAGGGCGCTCAACTGACATGGTAGCCTAAATATCAACCCAGAGAATTGATTTCAACAAGTTGCATCTGCTCCTCCTAAGAAAAGCTTATACCAAATATCCAAAGATTCTGACCAGTGGATCCAAAAAAAAGAAGATTTTCAAAGAATATTCCTCATATTGAACTAAGTTATAATTCGGGCTCCCACAGGGAGCCCATATATGAACCCAGGGACTTGGCTTTAACAAACTTGAATCTCACCCCCCTAAGGATGCTGCACACCAAATATCAAAACATTCCGACTGCTGGATCTGAAGAAGAAGATTTTTAAAGAAAATTCCTCATTTTGAACTAAGTTAAAATTCAAGCTCCCAAAGTGAGTCCAAATATGGACCTAGGGACATGGCTTGAACAAACTTGAATCTCACCCCCCCCCCCCCCCCCCCCCCCCCCCCCCCCAGGATGCTGCATATCAAATATCAAAACATTCCAACTGCTGGATCTGAAGAAGATTTTTAAAGAAATTTGCCTGAAATGCACTAAGTTCGAATTCAAGCTTCAATGGTGAGCCCAAATATGAATCTAGGGAGCCGATTTGAACAAACTTGAATCAGATCCACCCCACAATGTTGCATACCAAATATCAAAAGATTCTGCCTGCTGGTTCTGGAGAAGAAGATTTTTTAATCTTTTTCCCATTGCCAACAGTGTTAAAAAGTGCTGACTCAGCACTTTTTCAAAGTCCTGAAAAAAAGTACCTTGTGATCAAACCGATAGGGAGTTTTGACATTATATGGAGTCAATCTAACAAATTACAATGAAATCCTTCCATAAATACGACCTATAGACTATGCTAAAGGTTTTTGGGCTCGGGCAGCCATCAAGGCTGAATGATCATGACCAAAAGGGGACGTTCTCATCTAGACATTATTTGGAGTCATCCTACCAAGCTACAATGAAATTCCTTCATAATTATGACCTGTAGGCTGTTCTAAAGGTTTTCGGGCTTCGGGACCCTGTAGCCATCACAGTTGCCCAATCGTGTCCAAAAGGGGACGTTCTCATCTAGACATTATATGAAGTCAACCTACCAAGTTACAATGAAATCCCTTTATAAATATGACCTATAGACTGTGCTAAAGGTTTTCAGGCTTCAGGCTCGGGCAGCCATCATGGTTGAATGATCACAACCAAAGGGGACAATCTCATCTGGGCATCATCTGGAGTGATCCTATGAAGTTACAATGAAATTCCTTCATAAATATGACCTGTAGACTGTGCTCAAGGTTTTCGGGCTTCGGGCACCTGTAGCCATCACAGTTGACCAATCACGACCAAAAGGGGATGTCATTATCTAGGCATTATATGGAGTCAACCTAATAGGTTACAATGAAATCCTTCCATAAATATGACCTTTTGCCTATGCTAAAGTTTTTTGGGCTCGGGCACCCGTCAGGGCTGAATGATCGCGATCAAAATGGGACGTTCTGATCTAGAGATTATTTGGAGCCATCCTACCAAATTACAATGAAATCCCTTCATAAATATGACCTGTAGACTGTGCTAAAGGTTTTTGGGCTTCGGGCCCCTGTAGCCATCACAGTTGCCCAATCACGTCCAAAAGGGGACTTTTTCATCTAGACATTATATGAAGTCAACCCACCAAGTTTCAATGAAATTCCTCAATAAATATGACCTGTAGAGTGTGCTAAAGGTTTTGGGGTTTTGGGCTTGGGCAGTCGTCACGGTTGGCAGATCACGCCCAAATGGGGAAATTCTCATCCAGACATCATAAGGAGTCATCCTACCCAGTTACAATGAAATCCCTCTATATTAAACATGACCTGCAGACTGTGCTAAAAGTTTTTGGGTTTCGGGCTTGGGCAGCCATCACGGTTGACAGATCATGCCCAAAAGGGGACGTTCTCATATAGGCATTATACAGAGGCATCCTAACAAGTTACAATGAAATCCCTTCATAAATACAACCTGTAGACTGTGCTAATGGTTTTCGGGTTTTGGGCTCGGGCAGCCATACCGGTTGACCGATCACGACCAAAAGGGGACGTTCTCATCTAGACATGACTCCAAACCTGCATATGAAATTTCGTGACAATCAGACGAGAACTGCGAGGTATAGCCCATGCTAAAAGAAAATGTAAACAGACTCACAGACGGATGGACTCACAGACTAACAGACTTCCGTTCGCGTGATGGCAATAGCTTATCTTGACTTTGTCGAGTTAAGCTAAAAATCGACCCATAATCATCTGAGAAAAGCTCCGGACAAAATTCTAGGCAATTCAGGCATTCTAAGTTGAAAAGGGGTATAACTCTGACAAAAAAGTCCGATCAAAATTATAATCACAGGTGCAGAGGATCCTATGGTAGTAAACATTCATACCAAGTTTCAAAGGAATTGACCCCAAAACATCAGAAAATCTGCGAAAAAAATTCAGACATTCTAAGATGAAAAAGGGCATAACCCTGACAAAAAATACTGATCAAAACTAGAATCGCAGGTGCACAGGTTCCCATGGTAGTAAATATCCATACCATGTTTCAAAGGAATCGACCCATAAACATCGGAGAAAATCTCTGGACAAAATTATAGTCTGCTTTTTCAAGTCAAAAAGGGGCATAATTCTGGCAAAAATAATCTGACTGGAACTAGAATCGCAGATGCACAGGTTCCCACGGTGGTGAACAGTCATACCAAGTTTCGAGCAGATTGGTCCATAAATGTGTGAGAAAATCCCCAAACAAAATTATGTCTACAGACGAACAGATGGACAGAGGTGATTCCAGTATACCATACCACACTTTGCTGCGGGGGGAAGGGGGAGGGGGGGGGGGAACATACGCAAGTGTGAGAAGAGTCAATGTGAACGAACAATTGGATAACATTGTGGAAAAACCTATATAATTGTCCATGTAGAACATTTAGTATTAAAACCTAACATTACGATGTACAATCAAGCCAGAAAATAAGCAGACTGCCATCTGCAAAATGAGGTCCCCAGAGGGTGAATTTATTGATGCTACCCTGCTGTGCAGGGTAGCATCACTAAATTTACCCTCTGTGAACCTCAATCTGAATCAGGGTCTCAAACTAAACAGAAAGAGGTACACCCAGAGGATAAACTGTATAACCACTGTATGGGATATCATCACCAAATTCACCCTCTGGGGACCTCATTCTGCAAATGTCAGACTGCTTATTTTCAGGCCTGTGCACAATAAATGTATGTGTGTTTAGAGCAAGACGTGCTGGTTAAATATGTCAAAACAAGAAAAGTAACCAACCAACACTTTGTTTTCGGTAATTTTTTAAGATGGTAGACACCAAAGAAACCACAAGTGTTGGCTATAAAAGAGCAAATGGCATTTTTTAAAACCTTCATTCAAACATGTACACCACTCCACCGGAAAGTTCTGGATTGGCTACATTTGATTCCCAGCTAAACCTCTGGCTCGGACTGTATGGTCACGGTTTGAAAAATAAAAAGAAATTAACAAGAATATAACAACTGTTTAACAAAACAACAAAACCCATCAGTTTCACTTGGGTCTATTTCTAAAGCTGTATGTGTTAGGTCCACCTTTAAGTCTGTCTGCATTAACACCATACTTTACTTCTAACTCAAACTGTTTTTGTAATTCAAGGGCATATAAGCGGTCTTTTTCTTCCTGATTTTCAAAGACACTAATATCTTCAACAGTATTTCCATCATCAGTTCTAACACACATATTATTGTTATTGTTCATATTGTGATCAACATCAAGTGGATGGCTGTCAGAGAATTTAATACATTTCTTGGGCCTAATTAAAGAACTTGTATCCTTATATACACTGTCGTTTTCATTTTTATCAGACTTGTTTCGTTTTCTATTTAAACAAGGGAGGTCACTCTCATATATTTCATTCTCATTTTTTGATACAACCATTTTTCTTTTCTGTGTTTTTTTCTTGTATTTACCTAAACTCTGAAAATAATTATGCATTGTATTTTCCTTACAAGAAGAATTTTTAGTACAAAGTTTATTTTGTTTATTTTTAGTTGATCTGTGATCACCTGACTCATCAGCAATCATATCATTGGTTGATATGTGATCACCTGACTCATTAGTAATCATATCATTGTCGTTGTAGTCTACTCTTATTGGCTTTTCTTCGAGGTCAACATCATGTCGAACAAAGCGGCCAATAAGCCAGTCTTTTATATCTGGAGATCTCAAACCACTGGGTTTTGGTTCGTCGCAAATACTAACTTTTTTTGATGACTTTTTTCCATCTTTAGGAGCCGAATTTTTCTGAGAACAATCAGAATCATCACTGGAGTTGTTAAGATCAACATCATATGGGAGAATCAGGTTTTCTGATTTGAATCCAATTAACTGTTCAGATTCCTTACTTTCCAAGTCCTCAATATTTTTGGAAAAAGTTTCCTGCAAACACTTCTGTGGAAGATTTTTTGGTTGCGAAAAAGTAGAAGTAGATTTTGAAAACTCTTTAACATGTTGTTTCCTCTCTTCTGCCAATTCACTCAACCGTCTCTGCATGATTGGACTAGATGCATCAATGTCTGATAGAGATTTTTCATTCGGTGACTCGAAACCTGCTCTACTCAAGTTTATAGGTGTCGTCCTGATCAATGGTGGATCAATAGATTTCCCATTGGCCAATCTTTTTGGCGGAGTTTTAGGACAAACTTCTATTGGTTTAAAATGACTTATTTCTTGGGTTATGCTATCTTCAGTTTTGTTACTCATTGAACTAGAAGTTCGTGATGTTGACACTTGTAAGTTTTGTAGCGAATGATTCATGTCCGCATCAAAACCACAGCTAGAACTCTTACTGTTAGATCGTGAAAGCTTCATGTAGTCAAAGAGTGGAGTGGAAGCACTTTTATCAGAACACATACTGGTTGAACGATGAAGATTCTCAGAAGAAGGACTACCACTGTGAGACATGTTAGACAAAAACTTTTCCAATGGACCACTACGAGGTCGACCAGATGAAATAGTACTGCTACTACTTTCACTTCTAGTGTTGATTCTTTTCTTTGATTCACCAATCAGAAAACCCATTGGACTATCTACACCGGCCTGAAGAGAAGAGATAAAATATATACAGTAAAACCTGTCTTGAGAGACCACTGTCTTGAGAGACCACCTGTCTTGAGAGACATCTACCAGGCACCGATTGGTTTTACTCTATAATGGACCTGCTATGGGAGACCACTTGTCTTGAGAGACCACCTGTCTTGAGAGACCACTGTGACCAGGTACCAACTTGTATTTTTATGCCATAATGGACCTGTCTTGAAAGGCCGCCCGTTTGAAGACTGAAACCAAGACAAAAACTTTTTACCTGTTCTGGAATTGGAAAATCCATTGTGGTCATACTAACATAATTAAAAGTATTAAAAGCTCTAAATTGGGTTTCAATTGCTAACTCATTAAAGATTGAGATGTTTTTAAAAGACCTCTGTGAAAAGATTAGGATTATTTATTGCTGAATTAACAATTTGATACATACCTGAAATGTGACAGATAGGAATAAAAATAAATTTATGTTGAAAATCTTTTTGTAACAAATTGAAATGGACTGTTATAAAAATTATAAAAATAAATTAGTGTTGAAAATCTTCAATGAAGATTTTCAACACCAATTTATTTTTATAATTTTTATAACAGTCCATTTCAATTTGTTACAAAAACTTCATAAAAAAGAACAACTACAAAATAATTACAAAAATCCATTCTTCTCCATTTCTGAATGTTTGGTTATTCACTGACTTGAGAAAACCTGAAACCTGTTATGAGAGACCACCTGTCTTGAGAGACTACTTTTGTGTGGCCCAAAGGGCGGTCTCTCAAGACAGGTTCTACTGTATTGGACATAGATATGCTAGATTGGTCACTTTCCATTGGTGAGTAATATTTCCACAGACACAATATTAGATTGCAAACACTAATTATAGGAATAATCCTCAAAAATTTAGTTGATGAAGCACCGGGTACCCTATTCACTAAAATCAGTTCAAGCCCTGATAAACCTCGGCTCAAGTTAATTTAGTGAACATGGACCATAAATTTTGTATGAAACTGCAACTCACTAGAGCTCAGCTATTAGGCCACACAAAGTAGATCTTGTGTTTCTCACGCCATTATTTGTAAAATTGCATGCGGATGGGCAGTTTTTTATTTTTTTTTTATTTCTGTGATTATTTTTTTGCCACCAAAAGTTCATGTTCTTGGTTTATGTTTTAGGCCTCATAATCTACGGAATAGCATGGGTGGTGGTGTATTTCATCCCTTGAGTCCAAGAAGGCTTTGCAATGCTTTGTTGCAAAGCCTTCTTGCACTCAAGGGACAAATTTATCATTTTTTTTTAACTTGGGTAAAATATCAGATATGAAACATTTAATTTTTTTTGAAGTTTTCATTGGTTATAAAAAGATAGCATGCAGCAGCGAAATGGACCATGCAGGAGGGCCTGAGAAACAGATTTTTAATTGTTTAGGCCTTAAATATTTTCACTAAGAAAGGATGAGAAACTATGTACCATAGGCTTTTATTTAATACCATCAATTGGGAGCTGTTAACTGTTAAGATGTTTTATCTGATTTTGACAAACCCTGTGGACATAGAACATGTACCTTAACATAAAAACAAAGAAGCCTGTAGACAATAGACAAATTACCTTTTAACCACGTGTGGGCTACCTTAACCCCTATCATACTGGTGATGCTACAGAATTTTCTCCACTCGCTCTATTTTTCTCTTGTTTAACTATGAATTTTACCAATTATAACTTGTTTCACAGAGCTCACCGAGCTCTGTCAAACAAGGTATATTCAGTTAAATATCAAACTGAATTATGGGAAATATTTGCTGCTGAAAACGTTGCCATTTTGCCATCAGAGTGCAGAGGGTTAAATGGCAGGCAACACTTCGAGAAAAATCACTGCTTAGAAGATTTATTGTGTGAACATGTCTTTTAGAATCCCTTATATGTATCAGGGTGGAAATACGCTGCTCTCCTTATTTTCAAATCAAGTGGGACACTAAGGGTGAGGGCAACTGTTTGTCTCCAAATGCAGTCCTACCCAAACCCTTTTCTGGGTTGCTATGTTGTCATATAAAGTTGTTGCGTGGATATGCATGCAGATAGTGATGGACAGTATTTACAGCTATGCAAAGCTTCAAAGAATCGATTTGAGGTTGGAATCGATGGCCTGATTCGGAATCGACATGAAAGTGGCTTTCCACTTTAGTATATATTCCAACTGCATAACTCATGTTTTTTCACAAAGGGATGATGGTAAGTAAAGATCTTTTATCAGTAGAATCATCAGCCCTGTCAATCAACATTGGCATTCAGCAGTGCCAAGGTAAATGCTGAGGCAAAATGAACTTTCATCCATTAAAAAAAATGCTGCCCCAAAAATTGAAGAAAACAAGAGCTGGACTTTCGTCCGGTGCATACCCCCACGTGGTGTACCGACTTGTGTGGGCATACCTATGACCAACAAATATTTTTTATCAATATTCTCGTTTGGATTGACAGACGAATGCACAGATGGACCGACGCAATTCAGTATACCCCCCCCCCCCCCCCCCCCCCCCCCCCCCCATTTTCAACAATTTCCAACAATTTCTAAGTTAAAAGGTATGGTAAATTGTTTGGTGTTTGGAAATTTTATGCAATGAGGCAGAAGCCTTTGTCATAAGCAAACTGCAGGCCATATTTCACTGAAATCCGATAACCCATACCTGAGATACAGGCTGAACAGACAAATTATGTCTATTTCCTACAATTTCTAAGTCAAAAAAGGGGGATAACTCCAAAAAGGAGAATGTGAGAAATATCGTTGAATCCTTTTTTTAAATCCTATACCATAAGCAGTGTTCATGGCAAATTTCATTGCAATAGAACATTCGATACCCGAGATACAGACTGAACAGACAAAATTTGGCTCGGACGGACACAATTTCTTAGTGAACAAGGAATAAAAAAAAAATAACTAGTGTGAGCATACCTATGACCAAGAAATATTATAAAAAATAATAATTTACTTAAGTCATGAATATTCTTGGATGGACTCACACATAGACGGACGGACAGATGGCCGGATGGACGCACAGACGCATGTAATCCAGTATACCCCCATTTTCTTCGAAAGTGGGGTATAATAATTATCCAAGACAAAATGGCTATTAATGTTAACAACCTCAGCGGCACTTGATTTTTTAGAGTAAATTTTCCCCTTGTTTATGTTTTTGAAATATTTGCCATTCTCGAATCTAAAGTAATTCAATCATAAAGTGTAGATGGTGACAGCCACACTTGTGGATGGTGGTATCGTCACCATTGACTTGAAAATATGGGAATCAAATTGAAAAGTCAGACTTTCTTATTAAAATGCGACTTTCAGTTTCAAGGAGCGTGGTTTTCATTCACGATCCTTATTTTTTACAATAGTGTTGGGTGTTCGATAGGCAGTAGATTTGAAAACAATATTCCCAAACAAGTAGTCATTTTACTGAATACACTACAGGAGAAAACTACATAGAAAACACTTTAAAAATTCATACTTTAATAAAGTTGGTGGGTTTTACCAATATTCACGACAGAAAGTGTTTTATTCAGTAAAAGGTAAGTCATAATGACAGCAAGAAGGAAGGTGTCTTTCAGTCTGACAACAAACATTCACAAAAGGGAATGGTCGATTCGCACCACGTTTGATTCGCACCAACCCTCAGAAAGTCTGCAAAGTCAGGTGCTATGTTGAATGGAACACAGTCTCCTGGCATTTATTTTTAGTAACATTTGTATTGTAAATGGCCGTCATTGGGAATTTGTGTACTGTTATTTGAAACCGTTACGAGTTTCCCAGTTAATTTAAATAAATGCATTTGAGATGCAGGATAATTGGATAACTAATAGTAACCGTTGCTTGATATAAAAGTAACAGTCATAGTTGAAAATAAATCGCATATAGGCAGGTATGTGCGGTCGAATTGTTTAATAAAAACACACAAACATTCGTTTTGTATTTCATTTTCAGATTTCCCAAAAATATGATTTACGGATAAACTGCCCGTTCAAATGGGTTGTGATAATTTTGAATATAATGGGGGAAAATTGCGATTCACGATTTTATTCAGCAGGTTGTGAAAGGATTTTTTTTATGGTAAAATAAATCTCTGAAAGTTGGCACTTCGACATTTGATTTGTCCCAGAGATGTTCAACCTGAGACGTTTCACTCACGAGGCGTTTTGTGACTTTCGTCCTGTGTTATAATTTTCACGTTTCACTGAAAAAACAAACATTCAAACCACACTTCAATTATGACCCAACACCCCTATGGTGAATAACCAATATATTTGCGTGGTCCACCAGGCGTTTGGGTGGGCGTCAAATTACCACAAACAACCTCTTGGGGAGAAAATAAAAAGAAAAAAAAAACCCACCCGCCCGCATGCTTTTTTTGGAAAAAATGGCCTGAGAAACAGACAATCAACTTTGTATGGCCTTAATTGACAATTTTTGTGAATAGCACTGGCTGGTTTTGGGCATTATGTTGGGCAACGGGTAAATAAAATATGTCTGCATTTTTCAATGAAAGTGTCAATGACACTGTAGCTCAACTTGTCAAGACAAAGACATGTACATGTATAGTATGTGACACAGCAATGACAAACATCTAGGTAATGACCTGATAACAAAGGTACATATAAAGTATTGTAACGGTCTGTACATAAATACTGACCGTTGCCTGTAACAAATGTATAGGTAAAGTATTGTAAAGGTGGGTGACAGTCAGATGCTGAACTAGAAAAAATCTTTGAGTCCCAGAGTGGGTCTGACTGAACCCCAAAATATTTGTTCTCATAGCACAGTGATAACAAAGGCACCCCAAAACACACTCGTTCCTGTCCCAAGGTGAAAACAAAAGTACTCAAGAAGTTTTGTGAGGATCAGTTCATAAATACGAGCTGTATAGAACTTGTGACAAAAAACTGATTGGACCTAATTTCGGTACAAAATGGCCACTGGCAGCCATCTTGAATTTTGGACCGTACCCAGAAACACTCATTCTCATCCCAAGGAGATAACAAAGGTACCCAAGAAGTTTTGTGAAGATCGGTTCATAAATACAGCCTCTACCCTGAGCTGTATTGACATGTGTGCTTACATTGTGTAAGTAGCACTGAATAAATCCAAGTTCATCTAATTTGCATAATTTCTGCACGAAAAAAAAACCCTTACAATATGTGATGTATTCCATGTTACTAAACATTCATACAAAAATTTATTAAAATCAGAACTTTCATACAGAAGTTCTATATAAAAGACTGATTGCACTAATTTTGGTACAAAATGGCTGCTGGTGGCCATCTTGAATTTCGAACCACACCCAAAAACACTCGCTCTCATCCCACGGTGATAACAAAGGTACCCAAGAAGTTTCGTAAAGATTGGTTCATAAATATGGCCTCTAGTCTGAGCTGTATAGAAGTTGTGTACAAAAAACTGATTAGACCTAATTTCGGTACAAAATGGCCACTGGCAGCCATCTTGAATTTTGGACCGCACTCAGAAACACTCGTTCTCGTCCCAAGGTGATAACAGAGGTACCCAAGAAGTTTTGTGAAGATCGGTTCATAAATACAGACTCTAGTCTGAGCCGTATTGACATGTGTACTTACTGTGTGTAAGTCGCACTGAAAAAATCAAAGTTCATCTAATTTGCATAATTTCTGCACGAGAAAAAAACCCGTATTATATGTGATGCATCCCATGGTACTAAACATTCACACAAAAAAATTATTCAAATCAGGGCTTTCATATGGAAGTTCTGTGCAAAAATCTGATTGCACCTAATTTTGTACAAAATGGCTGCCATCGGCCATCTTGAATTTCGGACCGGACCCCAAAACACTCGTTCTCGTCCCACGGTGATAGCAAAGGTACCCAAGAAGTTTTGTAAAGATCGGTTCATAAATACGGCCTCTAGCCTGAGCCGTATTGGCATTTGCACTTACAGTGCTGAAAGTAACCCCAAAAAACATCAAAATTAGTCTAATTTGCACAATTTACGTACGAGAAAAAAACCTGTATTATATGTGATGTATCCCATGGTACTAAACATTCATACAAAAAATTATTCAAATCAGAGCTTTCATATGGAAGTTCTGTACAAAAAACAGATTTCTGCATCGTCGGTACAAAATGGCAGCTGGCAGCCATCTTGAATTTCGGACCGCACCCAAAAACACTCGTTCTCGTCCCACGGTCATAACAAAGGTACCCAAGAATTTTCGTAAAGATCGGTTCATAAATACGGCCTCTAGCCCGAGCCACAGCAGCTTGGCACTTACAGCTCTGAAAGTAACACTAAATAAATCAAAGTCAGTCTAATTTGCATAATTTACGCACGAGAAAAAAACCCGTATTATATGTGATGTATCCCATGGTACTAAACATTTATACAAAACTTTATTCAAATCAGAACTTTCATACAGAAGTTCTGTACAAAAAACTGATTTTTGCATCATCGGTACAAAATGGCCACTGGCAGCCATCTTGAATTTCGGACCACACCTAAAAACACTCGTTCCCGTCCCAGGGTCATAACAAAGGTACACAAGAAGTTTCGTAAAGATCGGTTCATAAATACGACCTCTAGCCCGAGCCATAGCCAATTGTTGACGTACGGACAGACGGACAGACGGACGACGGGCCATGACAATAGCTCAAATTTGACTTCACACGGACAGACGGACAGACGGACAACGGGCCATGACAATAGCTCAAATTTGACTTCGTCAAAGTTGAGCTAAAAATGTTATGGGAATGTATTCTTTAGGCAACATGCTGCTTATTAACAAAAAATTATTTTAAGGCAGGCCTTTTCTCTAACCCTTTACCCAACGAATCGGCCGTATCGGCCCGTGTAATGTGCAAATTCAGCAGTTGAAAAAATATTATTTTTCAAATAATTTCAACAAAACCATATCATGTGACCCCTCATTGGAACAAGCTTGACGAGCTCGTTCCAACGAGGGGTCACATGATATGGTTTTGTTGAAATTTTTTGAAAAATTTTTAAAAATTATATTTAAAATAATAAATTACGATATCGTCTGCATTGGGTAAAGGGTTAACCATCGGTACAATGTTTAAAGAATTGTGGCAATTAGACTTGAACAGAAAAGTTTGAAATGCTTTCTCTAACACTGTACCTCATTGATAACATTACTTAGCTCTTTAGCTAATTCTTCATCTCTTCTGGTGATTTTATTTAAATATTCAGCCGATTTTGCACGTTCCATTTCTTCCTCTTTTTGTAGCTTCAAAATAAAGGCTTCACTTGCTTCTCTTTCTTTTTCTTGCTCTTTCTCTCGCTCTTCTCGGGCCTGTACAAATAACAATAATATTGATGAACCGATTATTAAAACTTGTTATGAACAGATTATTTACCCAAACTTTCTGCAGATTCCGATAGTGTTCAACCGATTACCAAAAATGGCCCCTGACCGGTTACAGGTTATTTGAGCTCACAATCGGCCGATTCCAATATCGATTGTAATACCGTGCACTACTAGACAAGTAAAGGCTCGAAAGAACTACATTAAACTGAACTTATTTTATGGGTTTACAGTCCGTTCACTACTAGATAAGTCGAGACTCAAAAGAATTACATTAAACTGAACATATTTCACAGTGTTCAACTCCGTTGACTCAGGTCCAGTAAAATTACAATTCACGCACACTTGGGCGGTAAGCATAGCTCTCAGAACCACGTTTACCACCCAAGTGGGTGCAACTGGTAATTTTTACTGCGACCTGAGTCCATGGAGTGCAATCTTCACTTTTCTGGTATGAACTGGCGATTGCCACAAGTTTGCTCAATTGTAAGCTTTACATGTCGTTTAACTTGTATTTCCCATAAAGGGGAATCTAGAGAGATTAATGTAAAATGTGTGTTGTGAACTTAAGTCTATGCATGGTCTTCAGATAGACAGGAACCTGACTTATCAGAATACAATGTTCATTTTTCAACTTTTTACCTTCCTTGATGTGTTTCTCTAATATTTACTTCGATTGCAACATTGGAGAGACACATCAAAGGAGGTAACTGAATTGAACAATGGACCTGAAACTAAAAACTTGGTCGTGAGAGCCATACAATCATCTGCCAGTGAAAAATAATATAGTATTTGAGTTTTTCTCTCCATTTTATTCTCCTATTGTGTTGTAATGTTTCCAACATGCAATACTGCAGACTACCGGCTGAACACATTGTATTTATTCTTTATCATTATGTACTCAATGCAATATTGTGTCCAAGCCAGAAAATAAGCAGACGGACATCTGCAAAATGAGTTCTCCAGTGGGTGAATTTAGTGATGCTACCCTGCTAATAGCAGGGTAGCATCACTAAATTTACCCTCTGTGAACCTCAATCTGAATCAGGGGTCCCAAAACTAAATAGAAAGAGATACCAGAGGATAAATGGTCCACTGTATGGGATATCATCATCAAATTCACCCTCTGGGGACCTCATTCTGCAAATGTCAGACAGCTTATATTCAGGCCTGATTGTGTCATGGTGGAAGGTCAGTGACTTAGATCAGCTGAGAAACTGTTCTGATCTCATTCCAATTGCAGGCAGTAAATCCTGTAATATATCGGCACAACAGATTCATTCTTATAATCAGCTTTGCACTTCATACATTTTTAATGGGCAAACTACACGATATGGCTAAAAATCAATGTTGCCGGTTTTTAACTGGGAGTTGTCAAAATAGGCCGATGCCCCAAAACCGGCTGGTACCAATTGCCAATTCCGATTATCAGTTCGTTACTAAACAAAAATTGTTATCAATGACACCTTATAGATCTAGCAGCAAAAAGATTACTGATATTTTCAAATATGATCCATCAAAATTCAATTTGATTTGAACTCAACCTGATGCTTTCAAACGAATCACATATTTTCAAATCATTGAGATAATCTAGAATGGGTTTCAGTTTCAGTCACAGTTTGGTTTCACGAAAACCAAGATTGTTTAGAACAGGACTACACATATCGCAATAGTCTGAAAAAATTGGCAATAGTTTGTATGACACAATTTCCCACAATAATCCCTGTCTCTAAGTATTTCCACTGGGTTCGATTTACCACCACCCCCCAATCATTCTTAGAGGTTGTAGTGGATCAGTTACTCGGCCTATTCAGTCCAAAAACAAGAAAAATGTTACTAAGGAAACACATACCCCCACCCCCCCTTGTGACTTTCACCTTGCAGATGCGGCAGAAACTATTCTACGCGACACACCTTCTGACTGTTCCTAACATTTGCAAAAAGTTTAACAATTGTAATATGATTCGTTTCTGAGTTATGGCTGAGACACGAATATTGATGATTTTCAGTGTGACATTGAAATGTGACCTTGACCTTGACCTTACGGATCTGGCTGCAATGTGTGACACATCCACCTATTGTCCTTTATAATTGAGCGAAGTTAGATGATTGTAGCTCTAATAGTTTTGGAGTTATACTTGAGACACAATTTGTGACCCTGAACATATGAAGGTCAATTGTGACCTTCACCTTGCAGATGCGGCGGAAACTATTATACTCGACAAACCTTCTGACTGTCCTTAACATTTGTAAGAAGTATAACAATTGTACTATGATTCGTTTCTGAGTTATGGCTGAGACACGAATATTGACCGATTTTTAGTGTGACCTTGAAATGTGCTGTTGACCTTAAAGGTACGAACCCAGCTATGGTGTGTAACACATCCTCCCATGGTCCTTTATAATTGTGTGAAGTTTGATGACTGTAGCCCTAACCATTTTCGAGTTATTGGCTCGGACACACACACGGACACACAGACACACGCACACTTCAATCACTATATGACATCCGACTTAAGTCGGGGGGCATAAAAATCCCATAAATTAGCGTAACAAATGCATAATGTTACTCAGAAGACTTATATGACCTTCTTACATGCAGGCTGGATTCCATGTGAGGTGTATCTAGCACATTTATCAATATCTGTATTGTAGATAACCTTGAGGTTTTGATTTTCAGTTTCGGCTTGGGTTCGGTTTCAGGAAAAAACCTGTTTCAGATTGGATTTTCTATGTATTCAGAACAAAAAGTAAATAACACGTCAGACTCCTTAAATTGGAAAAAATCTGTAATAGTTTGTACGATACCACTCACCACAAGTAAGTACAGTGGAACCCTGTTAATTAAATTTATTGATTTATTTATTTATTAATGTTTTAAGGTCATATATTTATGCACAATGGCTAATCATGACCGTGAGAGTTTTACGGGTGGAGGAAGCCGGAGTACCCGGAGAGAACCACCGAGCAACGACGAGCAGCTGCCAGCTCCCCAACATCGTAACTCCGCACTGCAGCACAGGCAGGGTGAGAATGGTTGAAGACATGCGTACCATCAACGTGCAGTACGCGTCATCGTGCCCCCACGTGGGCAACGGAGATGAAGTGTCTTGCCCAAGGACACAACGCGGTTGCCGCAGGTGGGATTCGAACCGAGGACCTCTCGGCTTGCAGCCTGCACCTCTACCTACTGAGCCACCGCGCTCCCTGTTAATAAAATAGCCACTTTGCCAATGAAAATTATTCAGTTAACAGGGATTGTGTCACTTTCCTGTATTCTATAGATAAACTTAGCATTATTCTATTATATCTTGTTTGACAGAGCTCTATGAGCTCTGTCAAACAAGATATAATAGACTGAATGCCAGTACTGAATGCACTAAGGTCAAATAGGTCTATAAACAAAGGAAAACTGGGGAGAGTCAGGGTAATTTCTCGACAGGTTACAAGATTTTTTATTCACTTAACAGGAGTTTACTCTATAATCTATATTCAATTAACAGGTCAAATTTGTACTGAAGGTATGGTAAATGGTTTTGTGTTGGGAAATTATATTCGATTAACAGGGTTATTCAGTTAAGAGACACCAATTAAGTGGGCTCCACTGTATCTAAGGCTGTCACGAATGATCGAAAAATCGATCAACCGTCGATTGAGGTCATAATCGACGATTTTTTTCAATGATCGATTATTGGACTGGACATGTGCTGTCATACCTTTTTGTTAAACAAAGGGGAAATATTGATTCACAAGCTATTGTTTCACATAAAGGACCTATTTCGACACCAAATGTGTGTGTGAACGGGGTTAAAACATAAAACCAATATATAGCTTCAAGTCGCGGCACCACGCGAGTTAAAGTTAGCCGAAACTCAGTCATCATCGTATGCGTGATCACTCAGTTCCCAATACTTCTCATTCCTTTCATGTGTGTCATGTGACCTGCCAAAAAAACATCAACATTTTTACGAGGTTGTATTTAATAAATCCCTGGAAAGATTGAGCCCCCCTCCCCCCCCCCCCCCCCCCCCCCCCCCCCCCAAGGGAAAGCATTTTCACACTGAACGGGCTGAATCATTATCATTCATGGGCCGAACTTTCCGGTTCCAGCATCGCTGGCTCACTACCATTGGCGGTGATAACAATTTAACAAAAATAACGTAACACTCGATGATGCCTTACTGTCAATGGCTACATTGTATTCCTTGCCAATAAAACATCGTCGAGTGTTGAGTTGTTTTTGTTTTTATCAATTTGATACTTGATAAGCAATTTTAACATACAGAAAGTAAAGAGGGAAAAACTTTGAAATGCCATGTTATTTATTTTTAAAGTACGATTTATTTTGTTCTCCGACGTACCGCAACCGGAAGTTTCATTTCCACGTGTAAAGCTTTGTTGACTTGACATTCCCTGAGACTAAATTCATAATCATTACGCATTGAGCGCAGATGGGGCCATTAGTGAGTTTAGTGTGCATTTTTCTGTGATTTGAAGTTTGAATCTATGCGATATAGATTCTGTTTTGTCAAATTTCTCAAGGTTTGGTGTTCGTTTGCTTCATTTACGATTAGGATATTTTAATTTTTAATGCCCCCCCCCCCCCCCCAAGTTCTTTCATAGACGAAGTTCTAGGAAACGAGACAGAAATATTAACCATAAATAATTGAATAACCATCGATTTTTATGACAAAATAATCGATTATGAATATTCATAATCGTGACAGCCTTAACTGTATCTACATTGGGTTCAGCCTAACTTCTTTTTGATCATTCTTAAGAGATTCTTGGGGATCAGTTACTGTTAAAACTAGAAGTCCTGCCATCAAATGCACACAAATAGCACGTTGATCTGCGCGTTAATGTATGCGCTATGGCCAGAGTAAAGCTGTCAAATTTTGTACATATGGCGTGTGCACAAGCAATGCTTCAGCCAATGGACTTCCGGGTAACCCGGAGGTCCATTGGCAGAAACATTGCGTGTGTTTGCTATGAGTAACCAGGAGAACCTGCTGTGCTTTGGATGCCATTCGATATGGCAATTGCGCGCAATTCCAACGCGCAATTAAGCCTAGATAAGCGCACTATTCATGACAGGACTTCTGGTTTTAACTGTACTAAACCTATGCAGTCGGAAACAATGTAAATTAGAATAACAAACGGATCAAGTTTGTCTAATCTACAGTTAAAACTAGAAGTCCTGTCATGAAATGCGCACAAACAGCACGTTGATATGCGCGTTAATGTATGCGTTATGGCCCAAGTAAAGCTATCAAATTCTGCACGAGCAATGTTTCAGCCAATGGACCTCCGGGTAACCCAGAGGTCCATTGGCAGAAACATTGCATGTGTTTGCTATGAGTAACCAGGAAAACCTGCCGTGCTTTGGATCTCATTCGATATGGCAATTGTGCGCAATTCCAACGCGCAATTAAGCCTAGATAAGCGCACTATTCATGACAGGACTTCTGGTTTTAACTGTACTAAACCTATGCAGTCGGAAACAATGTAAATTAGGATAACAAACGAATCAAGTTTATCTAATCTATGTTATGTTCTCAATGTCACATTTTCTCCCTTATTGACTCGTCCAGTGATGAGTCAAAAAAGGAAGACAAATTTTATAATGAGAGCATGTTGTATTTGTCCCTTTACCAGATAGATGAAGTGACCAGTGTCCATAGGGGTCACTAGTCTAGTTATATCCCAGTAAGTACTTTGATAAGTTTATGCCCAACACAGTAAAACTGTTTGGTTGATTTTTACTCAGTCATATGAGTCGGATTTATGTTTTGCTGCAAAAAACGGAACTGAATCAGAAAACCCAACAAGGACGCCATCGCCCTATAGCTCACCAACATTCCTCTTTGATAGTAACTTTGGCAAAGTGACAAGCAACAAAGCAGACCTAAACACAACCTCTTAAAAGTAAAACTGAAAAAATAATTTTATATATATATGAAAGCAATATAAAGGCCATGGGATGAAAAGGGTATCGGCAGCTGACCTAAACAAAAACTTTAACACACTGAAAATGTCTAAGTGTGAGGTAAACAGGAAACTTAACATTAAAAATGGGATGAAAAATTTGAAGCAATTCACTGGAGAAGGATTAAATGATGCTAGAATGATAATGAGGAATATGTATGATGGAATAATATAAGCACCATGGGAAGAGAAGGAAAACAGCAGCTGGCCTAAACACAAACTTAAACATGAAATTCTGAGATAAACAGAAAGGTAAATGTAACTAAAAATGGTAAGAAAAAGGTTTAAAACACACTGGATGAGGGTTAAATAATGGTAGAATGATAATAAGCACAATATAGAAGCAATATAAAGGCCATGGGATGAAAAGGGTGTCGACAGCTGACCTAAACAGAAACTGTAACACACTGAAAATGTGTAAGTGTGAGGTAAAAAGAAGAGTTTACGTTCGAAATTTGATGGAAAATTGAAAGAAATTCACTGGAGAAGGTTAAATCATGGAACAATGATACTGAGGAACATGTATGATGAATATAAGTGCCATCGGACGAGAGTCCATAGGGGACACAAATCCAGTTCCATCCAAGTAAGATTGTTTGATCAGTTTATGTACAAACACAATAAACCTGTTTTACCCATTTTTGCTGGTTCTTGCAGGTTTGGTTTTCCAATTTACTGCAAAAAACAGAACTGAAAACTAAAACACTACTCAGCTGTAATATTTGAGTGGAGAACGACTCATAGTTGTAAATAAGATGTAATATTTACAACTTGAATACACATATATAAAGTGATTCAAAGACCAGAAATACATGAAAGAGATGCTTTCTAGTGGTGTTTAATTGCTCATTTCTGAGTTTCGCTTGCCATTTCTTGTGAAAGGTTTTGTGGGTGCAGCTTGTTAACCCCTTTACCCAACGCAGACGATATCAAAATTTATTATTTTAAATACAATTTTTGAAAATTTTTCAAAAAATTTCAACAAAACCATATCATGTGACCCCTCGTTGGAACGAGGGGTCACATGATATGGTTATGTTGAAATTTTTTGAAAACTGAAAAAATTTATAGTAATTTATATATTTTTTATACTTACCAATGACCCAGACATAGCTGGTGCTAACTCTTAAAAATGTAGGGCCAAATACAAATTTTGCCCCCCAATCCCCAAAATTTGCATCTAAACCCAAAGAAAACATGTCCTGAATGGCCCTCCATACTTCACCTCTACTGCGCATGCGCAGTGTCAAGTACGTCCCGAAATTGGCGCCATTAATCATTCTTACCATCAGTGCCTGGTAAGCACTATGTCCTCAGCGGGGAGGTATGAGTTCCCAACTCCTGGGAGGGCCATCCCCGTCTGGGTCATTGGTAAGTATAAAAAATATATAAATTACTATAAATTTTTTAACATTTTTATACTGTACCAATGACCCAGACATAGCTGAATAGTAAAAAGGCTGGAGGGCCAAGGACATAGAGCAAAATGGAATACGCTCAAAAAAATAAAATAGAGTCATCCCCTGTAGGGAAAAAGAAGTAATAGGCCTTACATGTATCCTTCTTATTTATGATAAATTAGAAAGATACAACACCTTCCAAAATTCAGCTTCATACATCCATGTACTCTATTAATATCCAATATAATCCTTATACTAATAATTTTTAAAGTAAGCCAATAAATAAAGTAAGTCTAGAGAATAGAGACTCTTATACTCCTAAAAGTGTCTGAGGATTGCATAATCATGTCCGTTGACATATGCAATATTCAAAAGCTATACTTTAAAAACTAAGACTTGAATGAATTTTAAAAACCTAAACTTCTCACTAAACAACCATCCCAATAACAGCTCAGAATTACTAACTCCGGAGGAGGTATCCCCTTGTTTTCATAGTAAAACAGGTGACCCAAGGGAACACCCTCCACCCCCCCCCTTTTTCTTGCCCTGGGTCAAATAGCCCAGAGCGAAGAGGGCAGCCGAACGGAGACACTGCCGAAACAGACAGCCTACCTAGCTATAGTAGCAACTGTTAAGTGAATGACATTCTGAGCAGTAGATAATAGACCTAACAATAGAGGCCTCCAGAAATGGACTCGATATTTCTAAGATAAAATTCATGAATGTGGATGGCTGAGCGCAATGAGCGGCCTTCAAAAATCTATAATAGCAACACTATTAATGTAAGCCCAAGAAGTAGAAGAACTCTTACTTCATGAGCCAAAATCTTAAGCACAACTGCTAAGTCAATGATATACCATAAGCAGTACCGATAGTTAATAGAATCCATTAACAATAAAATGGAGCGTAACGTCCTTCTACTAGACATCAAAGACAGAAGAAGCTTACGCCCTTTGTAATAAACAGATATCTGTTTATAAATACATAAACTGTACCCGGAAAGAGTAAAGGCCTATGCCCATACGAAGACGGAAGGACCTTAAAATAATAGGTTCCGGATAATAGGAGCCTAACTCTTATGCAACAATCCAACCTAAATAGTAACGGAAGTATTGATTCCGAAACTATGAAAGTGAAAATCATCCGTCGATAGTGCATGAAACTCACTGACTCTACAGTAAAAGAGAAACCAACAGAATTACTGTCTAAAAGGTCAGAATTTGAAAACTACTGTTTCCAGAGGCTCAAATGATTACTTAGCTAAATAAGAACCGAAGTTAAAATCCGTATAGGAATTTAATCTAAAGATTCTAAGTCTATTTATCAAAAAGTTACTAACTGACTTAGATAAAGAGACAAAAGACTCAATTGTAAACTATCGTAGAGTGCATAGGTATGAGGTAACATAAACCTATAACCTAAATAATAACAGGCTGCAGTAGATCTTGTAAAACAAGTATACTAAAAAATAGCAATGAGTAGTATGGAGGGATCAACAATATGAACATAATGATCCCTACACCACGACGGAAGAGCCTCCACTTTAGCCGCATAGAATAGCGAAGAAGAGGATCTCCTATAGTAAGAAATCGCGTCCAAAGCTCGTCCAGTACAGTGCTTACAATGCAATACGGACCACACAACGGAATACATGAAGGTTGCGACCTTGCTAGTTGTGATAAAGATGACACGATTTACCCAGTGAAAAAGATCCTCACATAGAGGAAGATTTCACGTTAAGAACCACAGTAGACAAGAGAGTAAATTACTCATGATCTCTGTGAAGATAGAGATGCTATCAACAGAAATGTATTGTGGTTGTTTATCTTAGCAATACCTGCTAAAACAACAGCGCCGGAGGATACGCGTATCCTATCATTCCGTCCTATAGATCAATAGAGCGTTAACAATATTAGCTCAGAGATCTGGACAAGCCAACACATACGTCTGCAATTGATTAGCAAGCTGTGTCATAAATAAATCATCATTGGGCGCTCCCATAGATAGCAAATCTGATTGAATACTTGTTTGTTGAGAGTCCATTCTGACAGCAACAAGCGACCCGTAAGAGAACGGGAGTCCGATAAAACAATTAGACGACCCGGAATATGACGGACCAAAACTGAACTTGGTGTACTATAACCAACAGACGGATTCTTTCCATTAAATTGAATAACGGAAACGAAAGAGTGCCTCCCTGGTTCCGGAGATACGCCACTACTGTCGAATTAAAGGACAGGAATTTGGGCATGCGTTTCTGAATAATGTTCATGCAATGACATAAAGCAAGCCTAAAAAACATTATTCCGCAGAAGTTAAACTGATTGCTAAAAGACTGCGGAACCCAAAGACCCTGGCACTTCGAATCCGTAGGGATCAGTATTAAATCCCAATCTGTTTGACTGGCAACCGTCATAACAGCCACACTCGGGTCCGGCAACTGCGGCGGCACTCTCTGAGTCAACCACCGAATGTTTGCCCCAGTCTGAATCTCTTGTAACACTAGATAGACAAGAGAACGTATAAATCGAGCAATTCATGGATTGCCGAAAAGTTGCCGTCGAAGAGAAGCTCCTCCGAGAACGAAGCGACTCTGAGAGAGTTCTTAACCTTACTATCCACACGTGTGGATGTAGCTAGGGCTGCGTCACGTCTAACTAACTCCAATCAGCCACTGAAGGGCGGAGTTATACGTGAACAAACTACTGCCCTCAAAAGAAATTACATTGAGAATAATATCCCGTAAATCTTTTCTTGAAGACGTAATGATAACGCCTCAGTAAGGCGGATTACGTATAATAAAGCGTCTAAGTTAAGTCTACTATACATAATGTCGTTCCCAACATTGAAATTGGAAAAGACATAAACGGCGAAAAAGAATATATGCAGTCTTTAATCACACCGTCTAGACGCATATGAACTCTCGGTATGCCCTGCTCTGCCAAAATAAACTATTTGTATAAATGATAAAATGGCAGAAATGAGCAACGCGGACAAGAAACTAAACTATCATGCTTAGTAGCAGGCTTGTATATATATATATATATAGCGTCGAAAAATAAAACACATGTTGTAATGACAATATTGGACTGCGTCGGTAAGTCAGGGACAATGTCCCTGAACCGATCGAAAAATCCGAGTCCAATGACGCTATAAGTCTCTTATCCAAGATCGCAGCAATGAAGTCCGAAATAATAATCACTGGAAGATAATGCCAGAAGATATGAAAGGCATCTTCCGCTACTACTAAAGGGAAAACTCGAAATGTTTCGAATCCCTTTCGCCATCCTGTCGGACCCTATAAAGCGTTCGGTCGCCCGTAGCTGATGCAACCGCGGACCGCACCGACCCAGCGCCGTCGGATAATTCCTGATTCGACCGAGAAACTGTCAATTGCTGGGATGCTGCGAAACAACTGTGCTAACTCGGATAGCACGTCCGTCACTGAGGCCTGAGGAGAAGCGGTCTTACGATGCATTGCCGCTGGAAGCTCCGTGATCGTTACCCCGTGCATACTTCCAATATGCGAGCGAACGGAGTGTATAGGCCTCGTGTCCCTTGGCTACCGGATGGCGTGACCTATTCGCCGTGGAATCACTGAATGCCGAAACTGATCGGATACTCGAGGTCACGTAGCCAATGTGCGGTCGTGTGCCCTGCTGTGAGGATGAGGAAGCATTAAAGACAGTCTCTCGGACTGTCAATATAACGGAGCGTCCCGACCAACGGACATATACTCCGAATGTAAAAAATCTGAACCACAACATGCGGTCCCCTATGTTGTTGGGCGAGAGAGGGACCTCTCTCGCTCACAGCCCGGACGGACCTGGACAAGCCAGGAACCGGACTAACAGGCTTCCTCCGATCTGTCCTCAATCTGCCGTCACTGGGTGAGTACTAAAGTAATTAAAGTGCTCGCATCACCCAAATCTCCTTCCTAGACCGCAACGGACGAACCCGGCAGCCGAACCATTCGATGAATGTACGCTACAACGGGTGAGCTAGCGAATGTCACTCCGTAGGCGATAGACATATTCCATGAGCACTTATTGCCGCTAACTCTTCATTAACTATGACGACAGAGGCACACTTTTGAAAGACATCTCCATAACTCTTCGAACAAGAAACCAGAAATGCTTGGATAGCAAGCATAAAATAATAATATATATAGCGTCGTTCAATAATTCGAAAGTTTGTGTGACATTATTGGACTATGTCGGAACTGAGGGACGATGTCCCTGAACCGAACCAAAAATTTCTAAGTCCACCGACGCTATCAGTTTCTTATCCGGCATCGCAGCATTCTGGTCCGACGAAAGAAGCTGTAGAAGACCAAGTCAGATGACATACACAACAGCATATGTTGTTCCGAAAGGGAAAGCTCGAAATCCTCCGAATCCCTTTCGGTATCCCGTCGGACCGGATGAAACTTCGGACGTCCGTACCCGCTTCCGCGGAGCGTCCCGACCCAGCATCGTCGGATAAAACATATGCGACAGATTCAGTTGATGCTGGGATGCTGCGATAAACTGTGCTATTAAGGAAAGCACGTCCGTTCCCGAGGCCTGTGCAGTAGCGGTCTTACGATGCATTGCCGCCGGAAGCTCCGTGTACGTTGACTCCCGCACACTTCCTATGCGAACGTCCGGAGTCTGCAGGCCTCGTGTCCCTGGCTATCGGATGGTGTGACCTGGTCGCCGAAGAATCCTTGATCGGCGAAGCTGGTAATATATCGGCGGTCAAGGTGCGGTCGTGTGCGCTGACGAGAAGAGGAAGCCTTAGCAGTCTCAGCGGACTGCCTATACAACGGAGCGTCCCGAGCGACGGACGTATGCTCCGCTTGCGACACAATTTATACCACAACATCTGGGGCCAGATGTTGTGAACGAGAGAGGGGCCTCTCTCGCTTGCCGTCCGGATGGACCGGAACGAGCTATGAACCGGACTAAAAGGCTTCCTGCATTCTCCCTCCGATCCGCCGTCAATGGGTGTGCATTAAGTTAATTTATAGTGCTCGCATCACCCCAAAATTCCTTCTAGACCGCAACGGACGAACCCGGCTGCCGAACCATTCGGTGAATGGACGCTACACTGGGCGAGCTAGCGGACGTCAAAGGCCGTCGAACATACTAGGGTCCTCTTAGGCAATTGGCGTATTTACATGAGCACTTTTCCGCTAGCCCTTCATTAATTGTGACGACGGAGGCACACTGTTGGAAGACATCACAGATACATCACCCTAATCTTGATCGTCTGAAATAGAAATTGATAAAGTAGAGTGACCCTGCGGGGAAAGGACCGAAGTGTCCAAATCCCCAACAACATACCGTGACATACGCTTCCCATATTGTCATCGAAATCATACGATACAGAACAGGAGTTAATGCGAGTACACTGACCACATATAGAATGATAATAAAGTCAGAGGAAGACTTCCTCTTAAAACAATTGATCAATATCCTTTCAATGTGAAAAGAAAACAAGTCCTGGTACTCGCACTAACCCCTGGCAATCAAAATACATAATAATAATATGATCCATTAATATAGAAAAAATAATTGAAATCAAAATATTTTGAAAAAATATTTTGAAAAAATATTTTTTCAGAACAGCCCAAGTTTCTGAAAAGTAACGTTGAGCCCCAATGGATCCCAAGCCTAAGTGTGGACAAAAATTTTAAAAATATTTTAAACAATTTATTCAACACTTACGAACAATAATAATGTATCTAGTTATGATTAAAATAACATAAAGATATTATTTTTTAGAAATCCCCCCCTCACACAGAGGGCTGTTGTAAATGTAAACAATGAGTGTAAAAACACTAAAATAAGACTCCAGGCACCCAGGCCCGAAATCAGTTACCAAAAATACACTATCTGATGCAAAACAGAGACTTCCAGGGAAGAAACTGCAGAACATCAGATGGTAGATGCAGAACACAACGCCTAACCACCCGTAGGTGAAGACGTAAACATGGGGAAAGAACAGAATTCATTCTGTTATTCAGCTAAAACTCCCAAGAAATTTTAGTAATAATAATTACAGAAACTATGCCAAAAGCATGGGAGAATAGCAAGGGGGAACTTAAAGGACAGGGAGAGAGGAAAACACTTAAAAAAACAGTGTAACTAAATAATCAGAATGACAACAAAATGGCTGCTGCCTAGAAAATAGGTAACTTAACATAATTTCATTAAAAAAATTTAAGTTACAGCCCTGATAATATTCTGTCACACATTCTTTTCCTCTCCTCCTTCTCTATCCTCCTTAGAATCACCATTTCACTAATATTTATGTGTCTGGCATCATTTAAACTGAGATTTAAAAGCACAAAGATCAGTCAGATGTTAACTGATGAAGGGCCAAACTTAGAATAATTAATGGCGCCAATTTCGGAACGTCCTTGACACTGCGCATGCGCAGTAGGGGAGAAGTGTGGAGGGCCTTTCAGGACATGTTTTCTTTAGTTTTAGATGCAAATTTTGGGGATTGGGGGGCAAAATTTGTGTTTGGCCCTATATGTTAAGAGTTAGCACCAACAGCTATGTCTGGGTCATTGGTACAGTATAAAAATTTGCATATTACGCGGGCGGATGCGGCCGATTCGTTGGGTAAAAGGTTAAAGTCCTTCTTCAATCGAAATTGGTTCAATAATGTAGGAGGAGTTGTGCACACAAGAATCTCATTTGAAATGCCATAATAAAGCTAAGTTCTGGGGAGATAACCTGGTTAAAATTGTCGCAAACAAAAAATTTTGGAATATGAGCATGTCCACTTGCTAGTCATATAATGTTTGAGATGTTTCACCGAAATCAGTTCAATAATGTATGAGGAGCTGCACACACAAGTTCAGACAGACGGACTTACAGACAGGCCATTGACAATACAGCCACTACTTCTCTGAAGTGGGGGTACAAATATAGGTTATCACCGTGTGGATTTCTGAGATGGTCTAATCAAGTTGAGATCTGGTCTCTCGGTCATATATCGACAAGACCATTACCTGGAGGCAAGGTGGAAACTTTCATACATCATCGCAGAAACCAACATGGTAATAATAACTAATTTATCTTACAATATTCCTCCATTTCTTGACTTGTCCAAATAATGGATTGGATACAGTTTTCAATGAAGTTTTTTTTTGTAACCATTCTGCGACTATGAATTGATTTTTATGAAGATCATGACGTCATGGTATTGCACTCTTGCACTGTGCATGATATAATCCCCATTCATTGTTCTAATAGAGCTGTAACTGCTGAAGTTTATAGTACTGTTTCAGCTTTCTTTTATTTCGCATGTTTAATGCATGGTAGGCCTATGTAAAAATATCATAATGGCAAAAAATGATCTAGTCCAATTTATTTCGTTGAACCGGTGAATTATTTATCATTTAAACTTAATTATGTTTATCATATGACTCGTCCATTTTGTTCACTTTAAAACATTTGATATTTTGTTTTCATGTTAATCAGTGATAAATAAAGCCTTCCGTCAATTTCATTGGTCAATTTCAAAACTAGACAATTTGATTGGCTGAACAAAATACATCTGCGTTACATTGCATAATTTCAGTAGGGAGAATTTACGTTATCTGTCCTATTCAGGGTGGGCTATATTGTATTAATCTTTTACCTAACATAACGGCAAAAACCCTCTCGCGCAATACAAGAAAAATGCCATTCATTTTTTTTTAGATTTTCACTTTTTGCTTCCAAAATATAGTTTATGACCCCTCATTGGAACTAGCGTGTCACGCTCGTTCCAATGAGGGGTCATAACCTATGTTTTGGAAGCAAAAAATTAAAAATTTTTAGTTATACATGTACAAGGATGTTTTTTCCAAGTGTCGTCTGCAACTCAAGTCAGGTGATGGGTTAAAGTCATACTAAGTGGCTAATTATGGCGTGTGTGTATCATATGATAAATAGAATATGAAATGAGTATTTTTCTCATAAAATATTTATGAAACGCGTCCAAATTTCTGTTTGGGAGAGCCAGAGAGGCTCGCCCAAACAGAAAATTCTTAAAACTCGTTTCATAAATATTATATGAGAAAAACACTCATTCCATATCCTCTATTTATCAAAAACATCGACCTCGACCTGTGTAATGAGTCTATGCCAATTAAGTGTAGGTGAAAAAAAAACATTCTCTTTCTGAATCATAAGATCGCTACCCTCAATACAAATCTGTATTTTGTTTAAACAATTTGTTTGTATGCATATTACACAATATCTTACCTCCTACAAGTATCTGTGAATTTCATTGGTTCAAAGACGTCACATAAAACCATATACTGCCTGTCAACATCAATATAAGCTGACAGCTATGGGTAATCTCCCCTTTGTTCATTGATTATTCAAAATGGCAGCCGATAAACGCTTCCAAGTTGAAAGATTGAGTGTTGGAAGCCCATATTTGGTCTGAAGTACAGGTTAGGCAACTTAAAAGGCTTCATATTCTGTGGATGTGTGTCATGTTACCTTCGAAATGAAACTGTTTGGTATGTATGAATTTGTCTTGTTACAATTTATGGGAGAGTGTCTGTAGGCGTGTCTCTCGGTGTGCCTGTAGGTACTCTCCCATAAATTGTAACAAGGCAAAGACACGTGAACACGTTGTGAGAATTCTCTCATTTAATTTTGATCGCTGTTGTTATTAGTTCTGTGCATCGATGCACCAGTCGGTAAGAAGATATATTCATTACACAGTTTGTTGGTGGCCTAATATTGTATATATGGTGTCAGTTCATTTCATATTGGACGAGAGTGACGAAACTCTCGTCCAATATGAAATTAACTGACACCATATATACCATATTAGGCCACCAACAAACTGTCTAACTAATATTACATCACTGAAAATATTCAGTTGTGATGATGCCCAGGACAAACCAAATCTTGGATTCTTACAGCATAGAGAAACAAGCTTTTGTCTGTTGGCCTTTGCCTTAAGGATGCAGACCTTATTATGATTCTCGACACACCAACTACTCCAGGGTTCATACAGAATCATAATATTGAAATTTAAGGACTTTTCAAGAGTCTTTTCAGTAGGGTCCTGCGAATATCCGCAATTCGATTTGATAACAATACTGTGCGTCTGCTTCGAGATCGATCCTGAATCAGTCTCAAGATTCGTTTTTTTCGAATCTCTTGTACTAACTTCAATTAGTTGCATTTCCAACAAAACTTGGATAAAATTGTCATTAGACAATTCATTCATGTAAGCTCAATTCCTATTTAATTGAGTAACTGACAATGTTTAATTGTGAGATAAGTAGTGGATATTGCCCAGAACATTATCCAGAGTTTTTGCATTTGACAGCTTAACTTGTTACAATTCACGTTCGTAACAAATTAAGTCTTCAAAAACTAATACTATGGATAATAGGCCTGTTTCAGTGATGGTGCTACAGAGAATATTTATTTATTGGTGTTTAAGGTGTCAGTCCGCCTTGTAGGGGTCATCACAGTGTTCCGTAACTTCCGTTTGGTGCAATATGAAATAACTTGTCTTTTAAGATTCAATTCCATTTCATTCCATTCGAGATTGGATTCGAAAAAAAAATTGTGATTCGCAGATCTCTACTTTTTAAGGCCAAATGTATGAAATTTAGGGCATTTCTTTTAACTATTTAAACCCACCTGAATTTTATAATTAAGTCTTCACAAAATATTCTGCACATGAAAATTGGATTCTTCAAAAATGGCTCTCCTGGGGTCATTTGAGGAGAACCAAAAATGGCCTACAAGGGGTCATTTAAGGTGAACCATAATGGCCCTCCTGGAATTTTGAAAATGACAGGCCTGCGACATAAAAACAATAATGACAATATAATTTGTTCCTTGGATGCAACAAGCCACAACCTTCAATACTTTAGCAAACTGTGGGCATATTAACCCTTTACCCAACGCAGACGATATCAAAATTTATTATCTGAAATGTCATTTTTTTAAATTTTTCAAAAAATTTCAACAAAACTATATCATGTGACCCCTTGTTGGAACGAGCTCGTTCCAACGAGGGGTCACATGATATGGTTTTGTTGAAATTTTTTGAAAAATAATATTTTTTCAACTGCTGAATATGCATATTACGCGGGCGGATGCGGGCGATTCGTTGGGTAAAGGGTTAACAAACTCAGAGATTGATGTACATCCATGCACTTGTTGCACTCAAGGAGAGATAATAGTTTTTATTAATTGTAGGGGCAACAATGAATGAGAATGTTTTTTATTCCTCTCAAAAGTCAAAACAGGCGTTTTCAACTGTTCAGGGTTTCTCAAACCACCCACTGATTGCACTGGCATGCTTATTAGTGATAGTTCATTATTAGAGGCGGTAGAGAAATTTAGAGAACAGCAATGTGTCATTTAATAAACTTCATTTGAGATTGTCACTCAGAAGTGCCTATGCCCCCGACGTGGCAATGACATTGATCTGTGACCCTAACATCCATGGAACAAAAAAATAATTTTGTGCACAACACATTGGCTCCCCATATGCAACATGTGTGCTAAGTTTAAAAAAATCCACAAAGCATCTCAGAGTTATAGAGGGGACACATAAATCTTACTGACGGACAGTTGACCTTGATCTGTGACTTTGATCTCTTGGTACAGTCAATTGGTTTTGGCTCAATACCGATACCAAACAGTGTATTATAAGTTACAGTTTGGTAGACCTAATATGGTATATATGGGGTCAGTTAATTCCATATTGGGCAAGAGTAGTGACCTAATATGGTATATGGTAGTGACCTAATATGGTATATATGGGGTCAGTTAATTCCATATTGGGCAAGATATATACCATATTAGGTCACTACCAAACTGTGTAACGAATATATCTTACCGACTACCTTTTTTTATAATGAATACCATGACTGATGAATGGTAAAATTCCTTCTTGTTAATTTTAATTTCAACACATTTTGTTACAATTAACACAAATAAATATATCAAAACCAACAAAAATGAACGCGTTTCTGTGACTTCCAGAATTTCGAATCGTTCACAAATGAAGAATCTGATAACACTGATATGAATGTACATGTATCTTGTAAATTGCCAAGAACTGAATCTTAATTCTAATTGTAAGGTTATGGATGATTGTAACATTTCCATAATGTGTTCACAGCAGTGCAATTTTTAACTGGGTCATTTTTTCTTTGAGATAGTTTCTTAAAATATTGGCACATCTTTTAATAGCTTTAATGGTATTGTCTGCGTTCAGCTTAAGACGACGTTTTGCATCTACCTCCGTGTCTGTCGTCTGCGCAAAGCATTTGATGTTTTCCGACATTTTGAAAGATGAACGAACCACGGGGAGAATACTCTGGCAGTTAGTCGCATATGACTTGCAACTGACAGTATATGGTTTTTATATGGGGTTTGCATTTGACATTTGCAGGCTTGGATTTCTGAAAAATCCAGGGTGGCAATAAATCGCTCACCTGGAACCTACTTAGGCGAGCAAATTGCTCTCCTGAAATCTTTTTCACTTTGCTTCACAAAGATCTTCTAAAGGCTTAGTTAATACCGGGTTGGGTGATTTTCTCCTTCGAGTGCATTCAAGCCAATCAATTTTAAATGAATTAATAAAATGTTAATGAATGAACTCATATTAATTTTTTACTATCCCCTCCACCCCAGTGTGGTCAGATTGATCAAGAAGTTCAGGGGGACTGGTACATGTAGCGGCCGACACACACATGTACCCAGCATATTCTGTACACACGTTCCATGGTCCGTCACCATCAAAAATAGCTGAAAGTAGGTGAGCAAAAAAAACGCTTATGCCGGATTAAATTGCGTGAGCAGTTAAGGCAAGCTAAAAATCGATTGTGTCAGAATTCCATGACTGCATTTGCAAACCAATGAAATTCCCAGATACTTGTAGAAGGTAAGATATACAGTTAAAACTAGAAGTCCTGTCATGAAATGTGCACAAATAGCACGTTGATATGCGCATTAATGTATGCGTTATGGCTCAAGTAAAGCTACCAAATTCTGTACATATGGCCTGTGCACAAGCAATGTTTCAGCCAATGGACCCCCGGGTAACCCAGAGGTCCATTGGCAGAAGCATTGCATGTGTTTGCTATGAGTAAGCAGGAGAACCTGCCGTGATTTGGATGTCATTCGATATGGCAATTGCGTGCATTTCCAATGCGCAATTAAGCCTAGATAAGTGCTCTATTCGTGACAGGACTTCTAGTTTTAACTATACAATAATATATCGCCCATCTCCAAGAATAATATCCAAATCACCTTCTCCAACTCCCTTTCATATTCTTGCTTTAGCTCTCCGGGTTCTGCTAATCTCACCACTGGAAATTGTTGCTGAAAAACTGAAAGGCAAAAACATAAGCGTCAGACTCAGTAAAATCAGTACATTTCTCACAAAGCTGTCAGGTAATATTGTCATCAACTTATTTATGCTCTGCTATCTGAGGAGTCTACTTAATAAGATATCTTTAATTGAATAACCATGTTAACTGAATACAACTTCCAAACTAGTTTTGAAACAACTCTGGGATTCTGGAGTTGATTAGTAAAGACCCAAAAGTCGAATTAAAGTTGACTAGTCGGCATCCCACTTTCTGCCATCAAGATTTTCATAGCAATACCTCTGCAGTTGAATATTTTTCTCCACTTGTGCAGCACTTTTTTCATGCTGGTTCCAAGCCAGAAAATAAGCAGACTGACATCTGCAAAATGAGGTCCACAGAGTGTGAATTTGGTGATGCTTCCCTGCGAACTGTGAAGTCAATCTGAATCAAGGTCTCAAACCTAAACAGAAAGAGGTACCCAAAGGATAAATTGGCCCTCTGTATGGGGTAGCATCAGCTAATTCACCCTCTGGGGACCTCATTCTGCAAATGACAGATTGCTTATTTTCAGGCTTGGCTGGTGCGTGGGTGACAAACATGATAGGCTATATTTGGATTATATTTTTGTGGTAAGTTATTAACAAAACATCCACTTCATTAGGCACTAATTTGCATATACCGGTAAGATTAATGATTTAATTCAAGGTACAACTGACCACAAATGTGGGAAAGATGTAAGTAATTGAAGGTGGTGTAATCATCAACTTGTCATTGCATCGATCACATATGTAATTAATTAAAAGGCATGGGAAACTCTCTATAATAAAGATTTTATTGCATGAAGACAAATTCAAATAACTACACCGTTAACACTAGTAACCCTTTACCCAACGAATCGGCCACATCCCCCCACGTAATTGACAAATTCAGCAGCTGAAAAAACATTATTTTTCAAAAAATTTCAACCAAACCATATCATGTGACCCCTCTTTGGGACGGGCTCATTCCAGTGAGGGGTCACATGATATGGTTTGGTTGAAATGTTTTGAAAAATTTAAAAAAAAGATATTTAAAATAATAAATTTGGATATCGTCTGCGTTGGGTAAAGGGTTAAGGTACATGCAGTGCAACCACTGTCAGCGAGTTCAATTAAGCCAACACTACAGTTAACTTTCATGTAATCTTTGACCTCAAAGTCTGTGTCAGTTATCTCATTATAATGATTATTAATGTTGTTGATTTCACTTTCTGAATAGATAAACTGACAATCGTTTTAACTCTCCCTCTGCAGACCTTGCATCAGAATTTTGTTACATTATAATGTTTTTATAGGATATTCAACAATTTCCAACTAGTCTGCAAAGAAATCCAGAATCAACATTGGGCTATATCAGCATCGACAATGACTAGTCGACTAATTGTGTTAACATTATTCAAAAGACAAAATAATTCATTATACATTCAGTTAGTGTTCAACCGATTACCAAAAATGGTTGCGGACCAATTACTGGTTGAGCTCACACTCGGCCAATTCTGAGTCAAGGTTTGAAAGAACTACATTAAATTGAACATATTTCTGTATTTTAAATGCCATTGATTCAGGTCGCAGTAAAATGACCTGCAACGCACACTTGGGCAGTATACGTGGCTCTCAGAGCCACGTATACTGCACAAGTGTGCACTGCTGGTCATTTTACTGCGACCTGAGTTAATGGAGAGTAACCACCACTTTTCCTAGTATGAACTACCGACTGCCACAAGTACGCTCAATTGTAAGCTTTACATGTCATTTAACTTGTATATGCCGTAAAAGGGCGTCTACAGAAATTAAGAACACTCATTGTGATTGTTTCCAAACTTTATTGAATGGTATCAATGTCATCATTTTACATTAACAATTGAACAATTGCAGAAGATATTAAAACATGGTTAATCAATCATCACAGAAAAATGCTTGGCAACAATCAGTCCAACTGATGTTCCAGGAGCCGTTGCTGTTGTCATCCGATTGCCCACAATCAGCTGATTGGGGTTAGCACTGAAACGATTAGTCGACGTCGATGTTTTTTTCGCCTGTAGTCGACTCTGGTTTTTGTTGTCAACTAGTCGAAACACAGTAGGAGGACTCGCAAGCCAACAAAATAAATCTCAGTAGAAAGATCAATGAATTCACATCTCCAGGTAAATAGGGTTACAAAATGCTTGGAAAAAAACGTGCTGCCGATCGCTGGCTTCAGATGGTGGATGCAACAATGTAACAACCGACTGGAAACTCGATAAACTTCAAAGAACTTTATAGACAGACTGTCCGCAGCACGTGTTGTGTCACGCTCCCTGACTCACATGCAGTGTCTTGGTTTGACTCTTCCAGTGCTGATGCGTCAACATCAAAATATTGAATGTTTCTCATAATACAACTGGGAATTTAATCTACCATTTAAGTTCTGTTTGAAAGAGGCTAATGCTTATCAATTGCATTATTCGTTTTGCCAAGTCCGAGTTGTTTAATTCTTTATGGATAATTGAAGTTGTGGAGGGGGAGGGAGGGCAGATTTGAGGTGTTGCCATACATCGATGCAATTTTATTGTTGCATACTTGGTATGTTGACTGTTTATCCATTCTATTCTCCCTAATAGAGTACTTTCTCACCGCACTGTGTTCCGTGTCGACGTTCATTTTTTCCCTCTTTTGTTTATGTGGTAACCGGGATATACCGGAACCGACATTTTCGGTCTTTTCCAAAATTACTTGGTTTCATTTTTTGTACTTTGACGGCGCCGAGTACCGGCTACTTTTTCTGTGGACCGAACAGCTCTACACTAAAATAGGGAGGTTTATGTGTTTGACACATTTGTTTTACCACGACGCATAGCTCATGGTTCGTCCTTGTAATGAAGTGGGGGTAGCCTGTTTGGAACTAAAAAAAAAGATTCTTTTTCTCGTGTAACGCGGTGTTGTTGCCCGGTTGCAGGCACAAATTCCACAGTTAGTCTGGCTTGCCGATTAGTCGATGTCGACTCGACTTTGGGGTGTCGACTAGTCGACTTTGAAATTCCATAGTCGTTTGAGCACTAATTGGGGTGGCCGATTCCGATCATCGGTTGAACACTATATTCAGTACAACTTTGACCTGTTAATTGCATGTATGTTATAGAGTAAAGTCCTGTTAATTGAATAAAAAGTCTTGTAATATGTCGAAAAACGACCCTGACAATCACCAAATTCTCTTTGTTTATAGCTCGACATCCAATACAGGCATTTAGTCAAACAAGAAATAACAGAGTAAATGCTCAGCTTATCTCTAACATAGGGGAAACTGACCAAACCCCTATTAACAGAATACACCTGTTAACTGAAAAATTTTCACTGGCAAAATGAATATTCAACTAGAGAAACAGAACTTACTGCATCCAATAAATTCAAGTCTGTGTGAAAAGAGTTGAAGCATCAGAAATAAACAAAACAGAAAGAGAATTTATGGAGGCTTATTTTTGTGGGTTAAATATTTTTAAAGAAATCAGAAATAGGTTTTCGTTAACAGTATTTATAGATATTCATACAGGAATCAGATAAAAATTTTCCAGGAAACCAGAAAAAGCATATATGTGCACAGCATTCAAAGGGTCTGATCAAGGAATCAGAAATGGACATTTTTAGTTTAAACAATATTTATTCAATAGAGAATGTTATATGTTACATTAACATCATAAATCTGAAAAAAGCGTAAACAACAAAACAGTGCAGCAAAAATCAAAATTGCAATAGACATGGAGTATTGTAGGGATTTGACAGTGAGCTTTTAGCTTATTCGGGTCATCTCCCAAGCTTATTCGGTACATGTCCAAAGCTTATTCGTGTCATCTCCCAAGCTTATTCGGGTCATCCCCCATTTTTGCACTGCCACTTATTTGAATGTTTGGAGCAGTAATGTGAGTATGGAAAGGGTTATCATTATTCTTACAATGCATGGAATAAAATCTTTGGAACCCACATTGAAATCTTGAGGGGGTTAAAAGCATTGAACTGAATAATTACACATTTCCTTGTAAAGCAAAGGGTTTCTCTCAACTTGGTTTGAGGATGAACCTGACACCTAATTAAAATAATAGATAACATTTAATGTTTGACAGCTAACTCCACTTCTGTAAGTTGATTGTTTACATTGTTATCCAGTGTGAATAAATATAACATAGTATTGCTTCAGGATAATTTCAGGGATGAAAGTAGGTATGGGCAAAAAATACAGAAAATGGCATCGCCGAGCGCAGAGAGGCAAGCACAACCAAATAAGGCTGGGGGTCTGAGGGTCGCCTAGGCCCCCAGATTCTGGGGGCCTAAATGCTCTGAGAATGATTCTAGCCTTTTCCCCCCCCCCGAGAGCTTTTGATGGCCTTTGAAATCCTCAACAATATAATAACCTGCGCTATCCAACTTGAATATATAATCTAATAAAAAGTTTCCATTATTGTCCTGCTCTTCTGAACTTAATTTTTATTCCAGCGTCAATATTATTTATAACACAACTCCTATCCACTATTTTATTGAATTTTAATTTCACTTGCAATTACTTTTCAAAGCAAAATGGCACTGTTCTCTTTGTTAAAACGTGAAGCGAAATCAAAGATGATGGCGCCCAGGGGAGTATAAAAAAAGCGGGGTGCTTAATGGAACACTAACAAGAGGAATGTTACATCCCAACGCTCACCTACATTCGCGCTTGATAATGTCGTTCCAATGTAACATGCCTAATATTTAGTTAATATAAATCATTAACTAGGCATCAAATGATTAATGTGGTTTATGTGATGGCTTTGGAAAGTCTATATTTCTGCATTTATTATATATCAATTCAACATAAAATCATTGGATATAAAAGCATTTTTTTCTTTTAGAAATGTTTATGATTAAGAATATGAATCGTGAGGCCAGATATTAAATCATAAATAAGAATTAGGAAAGGCTTTCATAAATCACTGAAATTGTAAGTACATTCATTGGTTAAAGAGGAGTTGCGGAAAAACATTCATTCAAGGCTTTCATAAATCACTGAAATTGTAAGTACATTCATTGGTTAAAGAGGAGTTGTGGAAAAACATTCATTCAAGAAAGTGACTATAAGTACCAACAAAAATACATCACATCAACAACTAAAATAAGCCTTAATGTTACTAGTAACAAGTATTAGAAAGTATTAAAAAAAAAAAGTTAAAAACATTTTTTTTAAAGAAAGTGAATATAAGTCCCAAAAACCCCCCTCACCTTAACACAAACTTTTAGAACTTAAAATTGAGTAAGTCAGACAAAAACGTGAACATTGTGACTGAAAAAAAGAAAAGAAATCAGTTAAATTTCTGCATACAGTAGGGTTAATACCTACAGTTGTTATTGAAATGAGAAAATAAACAGTAATGAGAGATGAAGGCACCACAATCTGCACAAAAGCTGACTTTAACACAAATTCTTACAACACCTAAACGCTAATTCTTACAAGTTTTGGCAGAAAATCAGCCTCAAATTCCTCAAATATGCATGTAATGAGGGTTAAATATTACTGCAATGGAGTTCAGTAACCCAAGAGTAGAATATTAATCGCCTGGAAAGACATATAGAAACACAACTCACCTAAACACAAAGTTTACAAAGTTTTACAACTTAAAATTTACTAAGTCCGAGAAAAACATGAAAATTTTGACTGAAAAAAAAGAAAATTTCCATTACATTTCTGCATACAGTAGGGTTAATACCTACAGTTGTTAATGAAATATGAAAATCAACAGTAATGAGAAATTAAAGTAGCACAAGCTGCACAAAAGCTGACTTTAACACAAATTCTTACAACACCTAAACGCAAATTCTTACAATTTTTGGCAGAAAATTTTAGGTGAAATTTGGAAAAAAGTTGTAGTATCAGGGTTAAATACTGTTCTGATAGTCCCCTACAACCTACATATGCAATATCAAAGGCCTGAGCCCACTGATCTTTGAGAACTCAGCTTAACACCTCACCTTAACACAAACTTTTAGAACTTAAAATTTACTAAGTCCGAGAAAAACATGAAAATTTTGACTGAAAAAAACAACAAATTCCGTTAAATTTCTGCATACAGTCGGGTTAATACCTACAGTTGTTATTGAAATATGAAAATCAACAGTAATGAGAAGTTAAACCAGCACAATCTAAACAAAAGCTGACTTTAACACAAATTCTTACAACACCTAAACGCTAATTCTTACAACAAGTTTTGGCAGAAAATCAGCCTCAAATTCCTCAAATATGCATGTAATGAGGGTTAAATATTACTGCAATGGAGTTCAGTAACCCAAGTGTAGAATATTAATCACCTGGAAAGACACATAGAAACACAACTCACTTAAACACAAAGTTTTACAACTTAAAATTTACTAAGTCCGAGAAAAACATGAAAATTTTGAGTGAAAAAAAAGAAAATTTTCGTTAAATTTCTGAATACAGTAGGGTTAATACCTACAGTTGTTATTGAAATATGAAAATCAACAGTAATGAGAAGTTAAACCAGCACAATCTAAACAAAAGCTGACTTTAACACAAATTCTTACAACACCTAAACGCAAATTCTTACAACAACCTTTGGCAGAAAATTTTAGCTGAAATTTGGAAAAAAGTCGTAGTTTCAGGGTTAAATACTGTTCTAATAGTCCCCTACAACCTACATATGCAATATCAAAGGCCTGAGCCCATTGATGCTTGAGAAATTCACCTTAACATTAAATCTTACAATATTGGACACGCCGGACGCCGACGCCCGAGGTTATCACAATAGCTCACCACATCTTACAGATGTAGGTGAGCTAAAAACTGGAAATGAAACAACAAAAATCCGGAACAAAAAACGGACAAACAATAATACAAAAACCTGGAAATCCGGGTATTTCCGGAAAACTTTCATCCCTGTAATGGCTGTGAAAACCCCATGGCCGACTGGGTGATACTTAAGGGCTCTAGCTACCTGAAAAACATAGCTGGCCAAGAACTTGTGACTGTCTATCAGTCAGCGAGATAGGTCAATTCGTTTTCGAGTTATAGTGTGGACAAGGAAGTGCAGAGAAGACAGGAGAATAAGAAAAAGGAGAAGAAAAATAAACAAGAGCAACGTGAATCGTGGCATATGCCCCCTCCTGCAATATCATGGATAGAATTACCAAAAAAAAAACAAGATCAGTCTTGCAGAACTTTAGTTATAGAGCGGAAACCAATTTCAAGTTTTTGACATTAGAGGTCACTATGACCTTGACCTTTGGCACATCATGGTCAAAAAATTGGGCTTCTTCCACTCATCATACCTAACCCACATATGAAGTTTGGTAAAGATCCAGTTGGTAGAACTTTAGTTAATTGACAGAATGTGAAAAGTTTATGGGCAGACGCTGGACATGGTGATAACATAATGCCCCCTCCTCAAAGAGGCCAGGGGCATAAATAAAAAGAAACCATACAAAAACAATAGTCTGTGTTTCACACAGACTAATTAACAGGTTCCACTGTCCTAGTCCTGCTAGTTGGAAAGACAGACAGGTCAAAAAGTTTGGGGGCTGCAAGAACCAACAATCCCAAAAATCAAATTTGGGTGAAGGCTGACACCATAAGCTCTTTCATGCCATTTACTAGTAGTTGGAGGAGTTTATTGTCCTTGATGAATACTGAGCTTATATTTCAACAAGAATCAGAGAATTGATTCACGCATATATTTGTGCAACAAAACCATTGAGAATCCATGTAGATTCTTGCTGCACCTCTGAGAGGATTCATGTTAAAAGATTTGTGTCAGTCAATTTAACCCTTTACCTAACATGGTGGCAGTACATTTACCAATACAAGGCTAACATGACCTGAAATATCCTGACACTTTGTGAATAAAATTGTACAAATATGGATGTCATTGGAACTGGCTCTTTTGAGCCTGTTCCAATGACAACCATATCTTTAAGGTTTTATTGGTAAATATTGTTTATTTTTTTTAAAATTATCAAATTCAGTGTATACTTTAAAAATTGAAAAGCTGTGTAGGGTAAAGAGTGAACATGTGTTATAAGTACACAACCGGGGTTCAACCATGATGGTCTAATGGGATCCTGGGACACTTATAGCAGTTATGGATTCTTGCAAGCCATTTTTGTGAGAATCCAAATGGATTCTCCCAAATTTAGATGAAATATAAATCCTGGAAAACAAAATTGATTCACAGTCGCTTTTAAAGCTTTATATCCACCACAGTATTGGCAGTGGACCCTGCCCCAAATTAGACAGTGTCTGAAGAATTTGGTCCGTCTTTTTTTCTTGTGGTCAGGAAAACTAGAACAATTGCACTTCAGAACAAGCAGAATCTGTGCTCAAAGGATTAGATCACAAAATTTGCAATTATAACCCAGCTCACTTATATTTTCCTTACCTTCAGTTAAAACTAGAAGTCCTGTCATGAAATGTGCACAAATAGCACGTCGATCTGCGTGTTAATCTACGCGTTATGATCATAGTAAGGCTATCAAATTCTGTACATATGGTCTGTGCATAAGCAATGTTTCAGCCAATGGACCTCCGGGTAACCCGGAGGTCCATTGGCAGAAACATTACACGTGTTTGCTATGAGTAGCCAGGAGAACCTGCCGTGCTTTGGATGTCATTCGATATGACAAATGCGCACAATTCCTACTCGTAATTAAGCCTAGATAAGCGCACAGTTCGTGACATGACTTCTAGTTTTAACTGTATCTGAGAAATAAGGATTAGAGCATAAATTTCCCTATTGTAGAACTGCTTGACTAATACTATTCTATAAAATTGCTGTCATAACAATCATGAAATAATCAAAGAGTAATATTTCCTGGTGTGTGAACTAATGGCTACCAGGGTTTGCCTGGATGTACCAGGATTTGCCAAGATGTACCAGGGTTTGCCTGGATGTTCCAGGTTTTGCCTGGATGTACCAGAGTTTGCCTGGATGTACCAGAGTTTGCCTGGATGTACCAGGATTTGCCAAGATGTACCAGGGTTTGCCTGGATGTTCCAGGTTTTGCCTGGATGTACCAGGTTTTGCCTGGATGTACCAGGTTTTGCCTGGATGTACCAGAGTTTGCCTGGATATACCAGGTTTTGCCTGGATGTTCCAGGTTTTGCCTGGATGTACCAGGTTTTGCCTCGATGTACCAGGTTTTGCCTGGATGTACCAGGGTTAGACTGGATGAACCAGGGTTTGCCTGGATGTACCTGAGTTTGCCTGGATGTACCAGGGTTTGCCTGGATGTTTTAACTTTGTTCTCCTTGTCTTTCCAAACTGTTTTTCAAGGAGCTGTTGAAGGCCTTAGTTTTGGCATAAACATCACGCCAAGTTGACAAAATCACACACAGCTGGAAGGAAGCCGACTTACTTGTACAGCAGATCAACTAACAAGAAAAAGTGTAGATTTCTTCTGCCTCCTGATGCATTAACACGTTTATTGTTTGTTCCACACCATTAAATTCCATCAAACTCAAACCAGTAATCGGTGTCCCCTGGGACGTGGTGGCTCAGTAGGTAGAGGTGCAGACTTCAAGCCGAGAGGTCCTTGGTTCGACTCCTACAATGTACCTGCAGCAACTTCATTGTGTCCTTGGGCAAGACACTTAATACCAATTGCCCATGTGGGGGCATGGTGGTGTGGTGTACTGAGGCGTACTGCAGGTTGATGATACACCTGTCTTCAGCTGTTTTGATTTATGGGTGTGGGCACACGTTTGTGGTTTGCTCTCCATTGTGTGGTTCTTCTTATACATGAGCTATTGTATTTTTAGTGTTAATTGATATGCCCAGTAGCATGTTTTTGTTAGTTATTATTCTTCATGCAAGTGGTCATTATTAATGTCTTAATGGATCATTGTTGTCATGTGGGGGCTTCTCTTTATCTTTGTTTCTGTTTCTACATCATTTGTATGCACAGGGAGCACGACAGCTCAGACCAAAGAACACTTGATCCAAGACCAACAGGCCTTTAGATTACCCAAATTTCACACTGTTTACAGGTGTACCCAAATTAGAGGTGTAAAGACATCAAGAACAAGAGGTCCCAGGGGGCCTGAGGGCACTCACCTGACATGGTAGTCTAAATATCAAACTAGGGACTTGACTTGAATAAGCTGCATACGCCCCCTCCCAAGAAAAGCATATACCAACCAGATGAAGCGATTGTGCCCACACAATACACAGGATTTTCCTGCTATTTTCAGTTCCTGCACTTTTACGTCTCAAAATTGAGATAAACGCATAAAAAACAGATTTTTTTCCCAAACAAAATACTTTCAGCCTAAATTTTTTCTTCTTAAAACGCATAAAAAACGATAAAACTTAATTTCTGGATTTTAGTCCAACGATGATATAAGGACAGTGGCAACCAGATTCGTTACCATGCTCCAGGTATGGTTATCTATTTGGGGTTGCGCTGCGGGAATGGGCGTGGTAGCCTTCCTGTTAGTGGGGGGAGGGGGGGAGCATTGTGGTGCGTTTATGACGGCTCCCCAATCCAGATGACCTGCACGGGCATGGTCAGGGGTTACTTGTGTGTTGGTGGACACATCCATATTGCAACGAGTATCAGTAGGGTGTGGCACGTTAGGCTGGTCATGACGGGATGGGTCCTCGTGGGTGTTGTACATATGTGGTATGGTTGCCAGGGAACATGGGTACAATGCCGACGCTCAGTATGGAGCGTAAGGGGTGATGGTAGCAGTATTAGGTAGTTATAAACAATGCCAGAACTACAGGGTGTAGCACTGCGCCGGAGGGAAAAGGTAGATTTGGTAGAGAGTGGTTAATGGTTGCGTACTGGCTGTGGTAGATTCAGGTAGACCCTTGGTGGGGTAGGGTGAGGGGTCAAATTGTAATATTTGTGCCTCACGGCCCTCAAAGTCTGGTAGGTTTGTGAGGCGTGGGTATAAATTTTAATCCCTTGCCTAGTACAAGCTTTTCGGCGCTGTTGAGGATGTAGGTTGAGAGGTTTGTAATGTGCTTGCTATCTGTATCAGCCAATCTGGTAAGATTTATTTTTGTTTAATTCGTCGCCGTTTGTTTGGTGCCCACGGCAGCTCAATTCTCAGCCCCTTGGGGAGGGGGAGAAATATATTCGTTGACCGGTCGGTGTGTGTGTGCCGACGCAAAAACGTTGGTAGGCATGATGTGTGAGTGGCATGCCCTGCGTCAATGGTATAAGATGGTTACTCGGTGGTGGTCGTATGTGGTAAGAAGCTCTAGGCAAGGCCTGGTATTGCCCGAGGTGGAAGACAGGGGGTAGCGATAGCTCATTGTGTGGAGCTGCAAGCAAACTAGGTTGGGTCATGTGGTATGGTTACAAGGGAGTGGGGGTACAACATCTAAGCTCGCTTTGGAGCGAGAGGGGTGGTGGTAGCGGTGTCAGGTGGCTGTAAACAATGCCAGAACTACAGTGTGTAGTGCCCCGCCGGAAAGAAAATGTAGTTTTGGTCGAGAGTGGTTAATGGTTGCGCACAAGCTGTGGTATACTGGTTAAGTCGCATTGGGTGCGATTCATGAAGCCGGTTAGATATTTTGGTAGCGCTCGGAGTCTTATTGTAAAGATGAAACATCAAGGTATAAGGGTATGGATGTCTCTGAGTGAATGTGGTCGAGGCAGGCAGACAAACCTTCGTTGGGACCAGTTGTCTAGTAAATTAAGACAACCTCACGCTCTTAATGCCCTCTATCGAGAGGGGCCCGAAAGCCCAGTAGTATGATGATATAAGGACAGTGGCAACCAGATTCGTTACCATGCTCCAGGTATAGTTAGCTATTTGGGGTTGCGCTGCGGGAATGGGCGTGGTAGCCTTCCCGTTAGTGTGGGGGGAGCGTCGTGTTGCGTGTATGACGGCTCCCCAATCCGGATGACCTGCATGGGCATGGTCAGGGGTTACTTGTGTGTTGGTGGACACATCTGTATTGCAACGGGTATCAGTAGGGTGTGGCACATCAGGCTGGTCATGACAGGTTGGGTCCCCGTGGGTGTTGTACGTATGTGGTATGGTTGCCAGGGAACATGGGTACAATGCCGGAGCTCAGTATTAGGTAGTTAGGTAGTAGGTAGTTATAAACAATGCGGTATTAGGTAGTTATAAACAATGCCAGAACTACAGGGTGTAGTACTGCGCCGGAGGGAAAAGGTAGATTTGGTAGAGAGTGGTTAATGGTTGCGTACTGGCTGTGGTATACTGGTAAAATTGCATTGGTATGGGGTGCAATTCATGAGGCCGGTGAGATGTTACGGTAACACTCAGAGTTATATTGAAGAAGTACGACATCAAGGTATAGTGGTAGAGATGTCACCAAGTGAATGTGGTCGAAGCAGGTAGACAAACCTTCGTTGGGACCAGATGTCTAGCAAATTAAGACATCCTCACACTCTTAATACCCTCTATCGAGAGGGGCCCGAAAGCCCAGAGATATGGTGATATAGGGACAGTGGCAACCAGATTCGTCACCATGCTTCAGGTGTGGTCATCTACTGAGTGTACGCGGTGGGAATGGGCGTGGTAGCTTTCCCGTTAGTGAGGGGGGAGCGTCGTGATGCGTGTATGATGACTCCCCAATCCGGAAGACCTGCATGGGCAGGGTTAGAGGTTAATTGTTGGTGTAGACCTCCGTATAGTGGCATGTCTAGGTCAGTTGCAGCGGGTTGGGTACCCGTGGGTGTTGTGCTAATGGAATGGCATATCAGGAATGCCATTAATGCCGATTCGGGGAGACCCTTGGTGGGGTAGGGTGAGGGGTCAAATTGTAATATTTGTGCCTCACGGCCCTCAAAGTCTGGTAGGTTTGTGAGGCGTGGGTATAAAATTTAATCCCTTGCCTAGTACAAGCTTTTCGGCGCTGTTGAGGGTGTAGGTTGAGAGGTCTGTAATGTGCTTGCTAGCTATATCAGCCAATCTGGTAAGATTTGATTTTTGTTTAATGCGTCGCCGTTCGTTACGCTCTACGTTCCTTCTGGTTCGCCGGGTGGTGTGGCGATCAGGGTGTGTGGGTGGGCGTTTGACCATAAGCTGGTTGGTAATGTCGGTTGGGTCGCCAAGGCCTAGTCAGGCTTGTTTCGTACTGAGTATACGGTTTAGGTTGCATAGAACAGTTCCTTTAGTCAGGCTATGCACGCGTCGTGCAGACAATAGCATAGTGGGTCCTGTAACGACCGGGTCGGTTGTAGTAGGCCCTGGTTGGTATAGGGTGTGCGTCCGTAGAGACGGAAGGTTAGTGACACTCTGGTGTTTGGTAATGGTAGTTGGTACATGAGCGGACGCATCGGCTCCAGGTTGCACTATCCGTGCCGATGCAGTGCTAGGTGGTACCGGTTGGATGAGAGTGGTATTGGCCTTTGGCTCAAGGTCAGAGCTGGGTTCAATAGGCCAAAGTTCAGCCAGTATGGTGGTTTGCGACCATGGTAGTTGACTGGTGCAAGGGGTCATAAGAGCACTCAATACCGAGGAGGTTGAAGTACAAGCCGGGGTAGTATCGGTGGCTGGTTGACTTGAGAGGGTAGTCACGGTGGTACTTCTAGGAGTGCATCCGGTAGGGCGTGAGGGTGGCCAACTAGGTGTAGTAATGTCATGGTCAGTTAGAATGAAGGCTATGGCTTTAGGGTGTTTATTGCCAGAATGCGATGTCCGCAGAGGGAGTATTTTGGTTAACCCCAATCTCCGGCGCTTGGGTGCGCTCGGAAGCGAATTGGGTGTAGTGCAGTGAGTGTCACGCAGGTGGGTCACCCTGTGAGTGTGGTCTGAGGGTGAGCAAATGGTAGAATGACTCGGGGAGTGGAATGTAATCCCCTCCGTGGTAGGTGTAGACGCAGAGGTAGGACTCTGGTCCTGGTGGACCGGTATTGCTGTAGCAATGCCTCCTTGAAGCGCATGTTGCTGGTGAGCTTGTATCTGGTGAGGTCGTTGGTGGAAAAGCACTCTATGGTGTTATGAAAGGTTTCAAGGAAAGCAGATTGGTCCCGCTCAATGACGTTAGGTGGGAGCGGGTGGTTAAGGTGTTCGGATACCAGAGTCGCTAAGTCAGAGGAACGTTTGTGGTATTGGGTTTGAAGGAGCTGTGCCAAACTCTGGGTGGTTTGGAGAGCTAGAGCGTCGATGTCAGAGGACATGTCGTTCTCAAATTTCAATGTTTTGTTAACGGTGAGGTGTAGATCTGTTTTGATGGTATTAAAGAGATCTATTGGAACGACATTTTGTGTATTGCATTCTTGCTAGATGCGGCATTTGTAATGTGCATCAGCCTCGCAAAAGATGAGTCTCCATGTGTCATTAAGTTGTAGACGGAGTTTACGGTGTGTTTCGGGGTGTAACTCTTCCATGGTGGAAGTGGTGGTTTCAACAACTTGGTGGTATTTGTCCGGAATTAGCTTCCGCGAAATGTAACCAAGGTTTCGGCCAGTACAGCCTTATCAAACAAACAAATACAAGGTTTGGTGGTATTGTGGTGGTAATGTTGTATAGATCGGATTCGTGTGGGTAGAAGCCTGTTTGGTATTCCGATGTGAGATTCACGTATGTTCAGGTAGGTAGTGATAGCAGTACGAGTGGGGTTTGTCAAATAATGGTAATTGTAGGGTGTTAAACCGAGCGTCAAGAGCTGGTGTTTTGTTAGCTCAGATTTGCTTTCATCCGCCGTCGGTGGGCGTGTTGTGGTGAACTGGTATGAGTCTCCCAGTGAATATGTCTACCGTTGTAGCTGGTGGGTAGATGAGACCGTGTTAAAAGTCTGGGCGATTGAACAACAACGACTAAAAACTAGAGGGCTGCCACATCCACGGGGCAGCTGATCCCCCCGAAAAAAGTGTGGTCATCATAAGATTTTCTAAGTTGAAAAGGGGTATAACTCTGGTAAAATTAATCAGGACAAACCCATTTTCGAACCTGACCCGTATTTTGATATGTTTGCACCACATATCAAGTTTGGTTACAATCAAACTATCTTGAGGGAAGTTACCATCCGGAAACCAAAAATCATAAGATTTTCTAAATTAAAAAGGGGCATAACTCTGGTAATATTAATCAGGAAGAACCCGGATTCGAACATGACCTGTATTTTTATATGTTTAAGCCACATATCAAGTTTGGTTACAATCAAACTATTTCAAGGGAAGTTATCATCCGGAAACGAAATGTAAACGGACGGACGGACGGACGGACGGACAAAAAAAAAACGCGTGGCGACTATATCCCCCGAAATTTTTTTTCGGGGGATAAAAATAAATAAAATAAATAAAAAAAAAAAAATAGAATACTTCTTTATTACTATTTATGATCAATGTAAATAACATTGGCATGCCCGATATAATAGTTACAGTTGAAGCAAGAACACGCTACAAATATAAGTACCTTAAATGCGGTTAACCACGGTCAAACACGCTGGTTAACCGGTCAGAAAAAAGTCTTAACCGCGGCAGCACTAATATGTACCTGTCATTTCCAGGGCATTTTTTCAGCATTCTGCAGCATTTTTTTTATTTACCGTTGTTCGTTCATGTAGATTACCCTATATGAAATGTACTGAAAGTAATATCGCGATAATATCGAATATCGCAAAATTTTCTGAAAATGTCGCGATTTGTTCTTTCCCCAATATCGCTCAGCTCTAACCCAGTGACAGCACTTGTTAGTTGTGATGAAGCAATTATCAGAACTTGCTATGAACCAATTACTGATTATGCCGATTTCGTGCCAATTCCGATGGTCGAAATAGGACCCAGAAACAAATCTGTTAGTGTCTGTTATACTGCAGATTTTAGTTGATAAATCACCAATTATGAAAGCATAATACCACACAGGCTTGGCAATTTCAGGAGAGCGATTTTTCAGCTCTCCTTACTGCCCTCCTGAAAGAATTAAGGAGAGCGAAAAATTGCCCTCCTAAATATTTTGGTCTGGGATGATTGAGATTACATGTATTATGCTCACATTAAATTTTTGTTGTAAAGCAAAAATGTAATTTAACTTCGAAGTCACATAATATCACGTAATTTCATTTTGAAAGTGGTTTAGTGGTAAAAGGTAATGGCTGCAACCATACCCAAACACAGTTGCAAACATTTGAAGCAAAATGGGTCACAGCAATATTTTTTTTTCTGTCAGTTTCAAGTTCAACAACTGACATCACAGTTTGAGGGGTAATTATTCAAGGAATATTGACGCTATAATATACTACCATTACTACTATCCTGTCACTTGAAGCACTTGCACCAGGATGTGACTGTAGATTCAAGCAAACCTGTTGTCCAAGAAAGTCATACGCCTACTACTACCACCTTCAACCCCCCTTAGGGGGTTGAAGGTGGTAGTGGTAGACGTATGACTTTCTTGGACAACAGGTCTGGATACACACACAGGTCTTGTCAAGTGTGTGTTCGGTTGTTGAGTGAGACATCTAGATGTCTAAGAGATTTCGCTTTACCTTAGTAAAGTTAATAAAATCACTGATGTAGTCTGTTGGTTTCAGTTTCAATGAGTTCATTCAACTGGATACTTAAAATGCTGTGTAAAGCTAATTGCTCTCCTAAGCTGATTGAGGAGAGCGATTTTTTGCCCTCCTGCATTTTTCAGAATGCCAGGCCTGACCACATAAGTTCTCAGAGTATGCATGTATAGTGCTGGGCAATATCAGTTAAAATAATATTTGCATTTTTGGGAGTTGGGGTGGGGGAAGATCGTTATAAACAATCACACGATATTGTTCTCTTGTGATGATTATGTTTTATTGTGGTAAATAGTGTTAATACAGTTTTGTGTAAGAATACCATACATACTGAGCACAATACTTAGTGACTTTATTCAAAAATAACTTTTATGTTAATGTATGTTATGAAGTTGTATGGCACATTGTTTACAGATATGCACGCAATGTCAGAATATATCAACATTGGAGAGAAACATCAAGGGAGGTAACTGAATTAAAAAATGAACTTGACAAACTGAAAATGTGCTTGTTACAGTCATTCGACTTGCATGTTGTGTAACAATCATCTACCATCGAAAAAAGAGTGTTTTTTTTTTTAGTTTTTTCCAATTTTAATTTCTTATTGTATTGTGATGCTTGCATCATGAAGTACTACAGACTCCTGGCTGAACACATTTCATTTATACATGTACCCAATGCAACGTTGTACAGCACCATGATTGAAGGCCAGTGACTTCAATCAGATGGGAATAGTGGCGATCTTGTACCGATCGCAGATGGTAAATTCCATAATATCTCAGCTCTACAAACCCTAAATATTCTTATATGCACTACACACACTACACACGTTTTTAATGGGGAAACTTTATTAAATGCCCAGATATCAAAGAGATGTTAATAGTCAGTGTTAAACATAGAATAACCAGAAACTGACATTTTTTGACTGCCGGTTGTCATAATCGGCTGATGCCTCACAACCAGCCGTTTCTGATTGCCAATTCCGATTATCGGTTCATCACTACTTGTTAAATATTATAAAGCAAACTGTTTGTCAACTTGTTCTGACAATATGGCTCTACCGATAGCTATATCTGGATTGCCAGTATCCATTATTCAATTACGAATGTTTCTGGACTAAAACTTTTCGTAATGTATACATGTACAAAAACTTTTCACATAGAAAACCGAAACCAGGGGTCAGCTGAGTGGGCGGCTAGGGTGAAGAAGTCTCCTTGTCATTCCTCAAGTCGTGTTGGCTTACACTGGGGGCGAAATTCAAGTCGCCCTCCAAAACTTCCTTGGGAGACATGGCAGTTCACTGTATTTTCTTATGTTTTATTTAAAAAAAAAATATGCTTCCGCATTCACAAAAAAGTAAACACGGCTGCTGTTAAAATCTGTCATAAGGCTATGAAGATGGCCTAAACTGGCACAATTTTATATTTCTGAAAAGAGTTTTAATGGCGTAGTCGTTCGAACAATATGCCCCAACTGATAGCAACCAGCACAAAATGGCTATTTAAAAACAAAGTGCCAGCAAAAAAAAAAGAATGACATAAGACACTCATCGAGTAAATTAGAATTTATTAAAGTTAACCACCATTTCAAAACAAACAAAAAAATGTGTTGGAGACAGTTCATGAAAATGTCGAAATTGCTTATGGTTACGCTGTTCCACAGAATGAAAGTGTCAATGACACTGTAGCTCAACTTGTCAAGACAAAGACATGTACATGTATAGTATGTGACACAGCAATGACAAACATCTAGGTAATGACCTGATAACAAAGGTACATATAAAGTATTGTAACGGTCTGTACATAAATACTGACCGTTGCCTGTAACAAATGTATAGGTAAAGTATTGTAAAGGTGGGTGAGTCAGATGCTAAACTAGAAAAAAATCTTTGAGTCCCAGAGTGGGTCTGACTGAACCCCCAAATATTTGTTCTCATAGCACAGTGATAACAAAGGCACCCCAAAACACACTCATTCCTGTCCCAAGGTGAAAACAAAGGTACTCAAGAAGTTTCGTGAAGATCATTTCACAAATATGAGCTGTGTAGAAGTTGTGACAAAATACTGAGTGGACCTAATTTTGGTACAAAATGGCCACTGGCAGCCATCTTGAATTCTGGACTGCACCCAGAAACACTTGTTCTCGTCCCAAGGAGATAACAAAGGTACCCAAGAAGTTTTGTGAAGATCGGTTCATAAATACAGCCTCTAGCCCGAGCCGTATTGACATGTGCACTTACAGTGTATAAGTAGCACTGAATAAATCAAAGTTCATCTAATTTGCATAATTTCTGCACGAGAAAAAAACCTGTACTATATGTGATGTATTCCATGTTACTAAACATTCATACAAAAATATATTCAAATCAGAACTTTCATACAGAAGTTCTGCACAAAAGACTGATTGCACTAATTTTGGTACAAAATGGCTTCTGGTGGCCATCTTGAATTTTGGACCACACCCAAAAACACTCGTTCTCATCCCACGGTGATAACAAAGGTACCCAAGAAGTTTCGTAAAGATCGGTTCATAAATACGGCCTCTAGCCTGAGCCGTATATAGAAGTTGTGTACAAAAAACTGATTAGACCTAATTTCGGTACAAAATGGCCACTGGCAGCCATCTTGAATTTTGGACCGCACCCAGAAACACTCGTTCTCGTCCCAAGGTGATAACAAAGGTACCCAAGACGTTTCGTGAAGATCGGTTCATAAATACAGACTCTAGCCCGAGCCGTATTGACATGTGTACTTACTGTGTGTAAGTAGCACTGAAAAAATCAAAGTTCATCTAATTTGCATAATTTCTGCACGAGAAAAAAACCTGTATTATATGTGATGTATCCTATGGTACTAAACATTCACACAAAAAATTATTCAAATCAGCGCTTTCATATGGAAGTTCTGTGCAAAAATCTGATTGCACCTAATTTTGTACAAAATGGTTGCCATCGGCCATCTTGAATTTCGAACCGGACCCAAAAACACTCGTTCTCGTCCCACGGTGATAACAAAGATACCCAAGGAATTTCGTAAAGATCGGTTCATAAATACGGCCTCTAGCCCGAGCCGTATTGGCATTTGCACTTACAGTGCTGACAGTAACATCAAAAAACATTAAAGTTAGTCCAATTTGCATAATTTACGCACGAGAAAAAACCTGTATTATATGTGATGTATCCCATGGTACTAAACATTCCTACAAAAAATTATTCAAATCATAGCTTTCATATGGAAGTTCTATACAAAAAACAGATTTCTGCATCGTCAGTACAAAATGGCGGCTGGCAGCCATCTTGAATTTCGGACCAAACCCAAAAACACTCGTTCTTGTCCCACAGTCATAACAAAGGTACCCAAGAAGTTTCGTAAAGATCGGTTCATAAATACGGCCTCTAGCCCGAGCCGTATCCAATTGTTGACGGACAGACGGACAGATGGACGACGGGCCATGGCATAAGCTCAAATTTGGCTTCGCCAAAGTTGAGCTAAAAATTGGTTGCACTGAAAGTTTTTCTTTGAAAACTTGTGTTGGAAGGGGGTTAAATGTAATAAGGCTACGATAGAAATCACACATATTAGGATGGATAAGAATGGCAGGCCTTCATAGCACCAATGGCATGTGTCAATGTAAGATGGTTGGCAAAAATTGGCATTTTTCGGAACAGTGAATTGTTACCCAAAGCAGCAGGGAAGGGAGACAACTTAAATATTTTGTCATTTACCTTAGAAATAAATTAATAACGCTTAATTTATGAAAAATATTGAAAACTTTTTTAACTGCGATTTTCAATTCAATTAGGGCATTCAGAAACCATGAATGACCCAGCTTCATATGTGAATTTGAAATTTATTTTAAATACTTTAATATAAATATTTTTTAAAAAAGAATATAGCTTCTATTACAGAGAACACTCTCACCATGGGTGATGCTAAATTTCAAATCCACTGCATTGAGGCAAATCCAAAATGAACTGCATGGTAACCCTTGTCATCACTAGTAGGGAAAGAGTTAGGGCATTCAGAAACCATGAACGTCACAGTTTTTTGTAGGGGAGGATTTCAACCTACATTCTTGTTATACCATCTGACTTAATTTTGTGTGTGTATGTATGTTTGTATAACTTTTATTTATTTTTTTGTCTCTCCAGTCTCCATAATTGTGTCCTCTATGTACATTTATTTTGTCACAATGTCATATACGTTTTTTATGTTTTTTACTGACTTCTCCCTCCTGGCCCCTGACGTCCCCCTAAAGTCTCTGGAGGGAGAAGTCACTTCTCCCTAAAATCATCGGCCAGACTGACCCCCTGACCAAAACCGAGGTTTTTTCCTCCAATAATAACTTAAACCGAACTCCAAAAAACTAAACTGCGAGTCGCTATTATCTAGATCAATATATTTGTCACGTTTCAACCCCCAACTCTGTTCAATAACAAAATAGCTCAAAGTCGCTTGTGTACTTTTGTCATTTCTGTTAAAATGGACAGCCCATCACAATATGATAGAGGTAGAAGTGGAACTGGAGTAACAAGGGACAAGGGCAGAAACAGAAAGTGGAGTTGAACCGGTATAGAGAAATAAGCTTCAGAAAGGATGATGGGAGGGAGTCAAAAGAAAGGGAAAGTGAAGATAAAGAGAGGGATGAAAGAAGGCATTCTAAAATGAAATGTTCAAGGGCCTCCGTTACATATCTGGCACACTACTTTCCTCATCTTTCCCGATTCTCCCCTTCAACATCAGTGACTTGGATCTCACTTTGAACAATGAACTCCTGCCTCCCCCCCACCAAATGATCTAACCAGGTACTCCTCAAAAGTTGGCACATTTTTTTGTAAAACCTGTCTAAGGAACTCTTGGTCCTAAGTTCCTAACTCCAGCTCAACATGAGTCAATAGTTTCTATTACAATCCTCAAGCATCCTTTCCCTTACACAGGGACCACCAGCGCTTAACAATGAATAATCAAAAAATTATTGATAGCAAATTAGCTGATATATTATAAATAATAATGAATGATTATAAAATTAGTGTACAAATACATGATGAAAATTTATGTCAAATTGCTATGTTGGATATTTAAACAAGATGGATGCAAACGCCCTATAGCTCACCAACATTCCTCTTTGATAGTAACTTTGGCAAACACAAGAACTGTATCAAACAGGCTCATAACATGCGACAAAACTTACCTAAACACAACCTCTTAAAAGTAAAAAACAGAAACTGACATAAACACTAAGTTAAACATGAAATTCTGAGCTAAACAGAAAACTAAACGCAACCAACTAAAAATGTCAAGAAAAATGTTTAAAATGCAGGGTATGAGGGGTTAATCATGGAACAATGATACTGAGGAACATGTATGATGAAAATAAGTGCCATTGGAAGAGAAGGAGCACAGCAGCTGACCTAAACACTAAGTTAAACATGAAATTTCGAGCTAAACAGAAAACTAAATCGTATCTACCTTCCCCTACATTTCGGAATCTGGAGAATGTAATCCAAAGTTCCAAAGTGCGAGAGTTAATACCTCAGATGCGGTAAATATATTAACAAAGCAGTTAGCTCCTTTTAGTTGTAACAGACAATCGTCTTTTTCAGAATCAAAACAAATTAATTGTTTCAAGAGTCAGAGGGTGCCACGGGTTGGTACTGCAGATCTTCAGTACCGATAATACTATAGATTTATACCCCTCAAGTACAGTAATGATTGAAACACGCTGTATGATAACCACGTGCGCATTTTGTTCACTGCAGTGCTTCTTTTAAATCAGTGGGAGAAAAAACGTTGAAAGCTTTTCTCATCCTACAACAACTAAGTTCATTGGCCATCAGCACGATTTTTGGTTAACCGAACACGCGTTCGTCTGAAAACAAATCTGCATAACCGATAGGCGAACGGTTCGAGCATTCGCCTCTTATTTCGAGGTCTGAGTAACAGAATTTTTTTCATTTTGAAATTCCCAAATCTGATATACTTTAAATTCAATTTAAATATACACAAATTATGCATCAAAATGAAGGCTGGGATGTATAGAACATGGAACACATATGTAATCAACTCATAAAGTTGACAGTAGGTACCACTGGTTCCTGGAAGTCTGCTACCGTATTCATACCCGAACTGATAATAAAATAATATTTCACTATATGCTTCACATATCTATAGTTTTGAAACGATTTTTTAACGAGTCGACGCGATTAGTACTAAACAAATCTATTAACCGATTGGTGAATCACTCGTCGATTAGTCGCCTGAGTGTATTCTCTGAAGCCTTGAAGTTTCCACTTTGTTTAACTTCTAAGAAATTTAATTCAATTTTATTAAAATTAATTCAGTGCTTTCGATTTGAGGTGTGCTATCGCACTTCTATATTGGAAACAAAAGCTCTCTACAGATGTCCATGCTTTTTCAACACGTTCTTGTTTTGGGTAAATGTTGCTGTGATAAGATTGGTCAGAAAACAAAATGTCACATAATGATATTTACTATTGAATGAAGTTTTACAACTCACATTACGCAGCACACATACTGACCCAACAAATCGCAATGTTTGGTCTTGTGATGTATTTAATATACAATGAGGTTATTGTTTATAGTTTGTCTAGCTTTTCATTGAGGCTTGATTAAGTTATGCAGATTTATTATTAGACCAAATTATTTTTTTGCGGAACTGGTTGTTTGGTTGTAAGGACATGGAAACATTGGTTTCAGTAATGTCTCACAGTTACCCAGTTAGACCCATTAATTGTATCGTAATTTGGAAGACACTCCAGCCAATGAATTCAGTTAAAACCACAGTTTTGTAGAATTTATTGCTTAGTTTAGCATCTGATATTGCATAACCGACTAGTCGATTGATCGACTCCTACCCGGCGATTAGTCGATTAGTAAAAATCCAAATGGCATTAATCATTTCAACTCTACATGTCCAAGAACAAAGCCAGGGTATCAAAATTCTTCAAAACCCTGCGACAGAGCTGCAAGTTCCAAAACTGTTTGCTTTGTTTACATTATAAATTATTTTCGATTTCCGGTTAATGTCATCGGATGGAAAACGGGGGTGTGAACAAAACGTCTGATCACCAAAATGTCTGATTTTCTGAACAAAATGACCGATTTCATTTGACGAAATTCCGATTTTTTTGGACATAATGTCTTGATTTTTTGGACATAATGTCCGATATGTTTAGATATTACAGTAAGAACAAGAAGTCCTGTCACGAATAGTGCGCTTGTCTAGGCTTAATTGCACGTTGGAATTGCGTGCAATTGCCATATCGAATGGCATCCAAATCACGGCAGGTTCTCCTGTTTACTCATAGCAAACACATGCAATTTTTCTTCCAATGGACCTCCGGGTTACCCGGAGGTCCATTGGCTGAAACATTGCTTGTGCACAGGCCATATGTATAGAATTTGATAGCTTTACTTGGGCCATAACGCGTACATTAACGCGCATATCAACGTGCGATTTGTGCGCATTTCATGACAGGACTTCTAGTTTTAACTGTATGTACGAATTTTTTAGACATAAAGTCAGATTTTTTTTGTGCTGTCCTCCATGTTTTCTCCCAGGGAAAATGAGTGTAGCAATACTAAATAACAATAAAACCTTTACTAGCTTAATTTTATTGACAAAAAACCCAAACAACAACAACAACAACAACAACAAATAGATGCGATAAGCAAATTTATATACAATAACAGTATGATGTAGATAAAGAATGAGGTTCTTCAAAACACAGAGCACCCTTAAACATCGTAAACGATGAACAATGGACGGACAATCAGTTGTACCTGTATTTGATATTTTGTTTCAAAGCCAAGAATGAATGAAAAGTTTCAGTGCTTCGAAGACGCATGGGGACAATGCAGATTTAAATCCCTTGCGATTCAAATTTTATTTGCTTCATAACTTTATTTTCTTATGAATCAGTCGGAAGCAAGAACCAATAATCTTACTTGGTTTGAGTGTGTGCACTGGCAGTAGCGTAGTGTCGCAGTCCTTCCCACGAAGTGGGAGCTCTTGCTCTCGGGCCTGGGAATGCCCATATCTTTCATTTCCCAAGCGCAAAATATCGTGCTTGGCTCATTTCAGCTGAAAACCACCAAACCAGTCAAAGCTTTTTCAACTGGAGTTTATCTTTTCCGAATGACGATTGAGCGCACCCACATTAGAGCATAGTCATATGTAAAACGCGATTTTGTTGGTTGCTCCAAACGTTCAATGACATTAACCTTGTATTTGGAACCAAATTCAACTGTTTAGCGGTTTGCATAGTCGCTAAATGTTTAAAGTTCATACGTTCAAAAATGTTTTTTCTTTCAACGTTTTCGACATGGACATGAAGGATTATAACACGAAAATGATAAGTAATAAAGTATGGAATATAACATCTAACACCCAACCTGTGTTCTGTTTGGGGCCTTTGGCAGTCTGGCAAATAAAACAACTTAATAGAGTTCAAGGGGACCTGTTAGTGTTGGGTGTCGGATCCGACAAGTGTGGGAAATCCGATCCGACTGAGTTTCATCAAATCTGAATCCGAAACTGAAACCGAAAGCTCTCCTGAATCCGAACGAAATCAGAATCCGAAATCGGCCCCTAAATCCGACCCGAATCCGATCCGAAAATCCGAATCCGACAAATCATGTTTATTTTTGGTTATGAATCTTTAATTCTCACACAACGCAGATTTGTGGAGCGAATGCTGCAAAATTGCGAACATATGCAAGATTCTGCACCTTTTATTTGTGAAGGAACCTTCCATTAAATTTGTTCATTTATAGTATTTTATACAATTACCAATTACCCAACGGTTTTGCGACAATACATTGAACACATGCACGACTGCACGTATCATAGATTCATAACCGTATTACGTAATTTACGTTCCAAGAATAATATCAAATTTAGTAACTTTGGCAGTTGGCAGTAACACTCACCTCATAGAATATATCATATGGCATCGATCAATTTTGTACAATCTTTGACGGAGAATAGTTGGGTAGGGGGGGGTGGGAGGGGGGGGGGGGGCAGACCATCCATTCTCCGATGGGAAGTTTGGAAAATAACCTATATTACTTGGAGCCTTGGGTACTAGAAATTTCTGAGAAGTGATGAAGAGACGGGTAGAATGTTGAATAAACGATAATGACCATCGACTTACCCTATAACTGAGAGGGATTTAACAAAATCAGCCATTAACTTGCATAAAATTAAGGCGGCGAAGGCGTCTGCAACTTCGTGGCCTAACCTAACCTATTTAAATTTCTTGGATATGTACGCGACTATGTGTGTGTGTGTGCCTGTGTGATCTTGTTCAATTAGGAGGGCGGGTGGGGGGGGGGGGGGGGGGGGGGGAGGCGATTATTGCGATAAGTGCTGGTCGAGTGTGATTTGCAATTTTGAATGTTTAATTGTTTATCAGCAGTCGGATTGGAGTCGGATTTATTCGGATCCGACGTGTTGAAAAATCCAATCCGAGCCAGAATCCGATTGCCTATCATGAATCCGACCCGAACCCGAAACACAATTGAAAATCCGATCCGAATCCAAATCCGTTCGGATTCGGATTATCGGACCCGACGCCCAACACTAGGACCTGTGCATAGAAATCCCGTGATTGAGTCTGATAGGTATGCCTAACCGGTTTCGTTCTGATTGGAGAACTCGTCAGAGACAAAGGTAACTACTTGTGGCTCAGCCTTATATACTATATCGCTCAGTGTGGCGGATGCAAAGTGATGACGTGTTTGACAAATGCTAGGGGTGTTTGTATTGGCACTCACTGATTTTGGTGAGAGGTACATCCAAAGTCGATGTATCGAATGACGTCATCCCATTGTTTCAATTGTTGAGTGGAAAGTCTTTGGCAGTCTGCTCTGACCTTCGGTCATCAGTGCAATTACTCCTTGAGAGAGCAGATCACCCCCGTGATTGATTTCCAGACAGCAGATTATGGCTCCCAAGGAGAAATATTCGTGGGAAGGACTGAGTGGGTTCACATCCCCGAGAACTGGAAGATGACTGGAAATTGTGCATAACTACTACAGTTAAAACTAGAAGTCTTGTCATGAAATGCGCACAAATAGTACGTTGATATGCGCGTTAATGTACGCGTTATGGCCCAAGTAAAGCTATCAAATTCTGTACATATGGCCTGTGCACAAGCAATGTTTCAGCCAATGGACCTCCGGGTAATCCGGAGGTCAATTGGCAGAAACATTGCATGTGTTTGCTATGAGTAACCAGGAGAACCTGTCGTGCTTTGGATCTCATTCGATAAGGCAATTGCACGCAATTTCAACGCGCAATTAAGCCTAGATAAGCGCACTATTCGTGACAGGACTTCTGGTTTTAACTGTAGAATTCTGCTCTGTGTTTGCTTAGAGACATGGGCATATTTATGGTAATACTGAAACCGCTGTTTCAAAGACATGCAACCTCTGTGTTTATTTAAGGGGTACTGCTGTGAAAGTATTCATGGTGCAAACTTGTCTTACAAGTGACAACCAGTCATAACTTCAAAAGAACACTCATGGCTTCCATTGTTCACTATCAAAACGAGACAAATTATTAGTGAAAAGTCAAAATTACTAAATAACAAATAAATTCAAATTCAGTCATTTCTTTTTTCATTGTTTCTTCAAGTTTTTGCCATGGTGTTATCAGCACCGTGTTCTTAAATTTATTTTATTTCAAACATTACATGGAGGATTAAATTCAAATATTCGGTATGTAGGAATACTCTAATACAACAAGAGGCCCCACGGGGCCTGAAGCGCTCATCTTGTACAGAACACAATTTAAACAGAGTCCAAGAATGAGTCTACATTAAGCAAGCCATCTCCATAGGCTACACTGTCAATCCTTGAGTCCCTCAGGAGTGACAAAAATAATCTGGGCATCATGTCTTTTCTTCACTTGATCATAAGTAAAATGTAGAGCTCCCCTATGAAGCCCCTTGATACAACTTATGTGGATTAATCTTAGTACCTCTAGAGGGTACTGAATACAAAATTTTTAATTCTTCAGCAAAATGGCCAATTCCGGCTCCCATAGAGAGCCCAAATATTAACCCAGGCTCTTGATTTGAACACAGTTAAATCTGACTTCCCTAGAGATGTTGTGTACCAAATATGAAAGCATTCTGACTGTTGGATCTGAAGAAGAAAAATTGTAAAGAAATTTCTTCGAATTGCACTAAGTTCAAATTTGGGCTACCATAGCGAGCCCAAATATTGACCTATGGATCCGATTTGAACAAACTTGAATCTGACCCCCCTAGAGATGTTGTATACCAAATGTGAAAGCATTCTGACAAGTGAATCTGAAGAAGAAGATTTTTGAAGAAATTCCCTCATATTGTACTAAGTTAAATTTCATGTTCCCATATGGAGCCCAAATATTAACCTAGGCACACGAATTGAACAACCTGGAATCTGACCCCCCTAGAGATGTTGTATACCAAATATAAAAGCATTTCGACTGGTGGATCTGAAGAAGAAGATTTTTAAAGAAATTTTCTCATATTGCACTAAGTAAAAATTTGGGCTACCATAGTGAGCCCAAATATATACCTAGGGATCTGATTTGAACAAACTTGAATCTGACCCCCATAGAGATGTTGCATACTAAATATCAAAGCATTCTGACTGATGGATCTGAAGAAGAAGATTTTTTTAAATTACCCTCCATATTGAACAAAGATAAAATTTGGGCTTCCGTAGGAAGCCCAAATATTAACCTAGGGACTTGGTTTGAACAATCTAGAATCTGACCCTCATAACAATGATGTATACTAGAGATGAGACGATTAATCGGTGTAACATCGGCACTCGGCCGATAAGCACCCATCGGTTCACCATCGGCAATCATGATTCAACATCGACCCTCGCCGATTGTCTGAAACTCAGTGAAAGTGTTATGGATGAACTTTCTTCCACTTCATGGGACAACCAGTGGCAAGCGATCGGTACGTAACTCATCTGTTACTGATACCATGTAAATGATGGTTCGTGAAAGTAAAGGCAGAATATTATATTAAAGATTTTGATTGTGTAACTGTGTACTGAGTTGTTTTTTATCCATCATGTGAATACGGACTCTCTTCACTGCCCAAACTGTACTTCATTCTGCAAAATGTTGCAATATTTCTTTCAACCACGCTCATCGTCTCATTAAATATATATTGGACAGATAATTCCTCCATATTAGTAATCCATGTTAATTGTGAAAGGCTTGGGTGCAAAAAGTTTAATATCGGGCCATTCGGGGTGGGATTTATCAACACGAAGCCACTGAATTTTTCTCATGTTGAATTGTGTGGAGCACATGATAAAAATAGATAATGCAGTGCAACGTCATAACTCGTGTGACACAATCCCATATATGGGTTTACCGAAAAGAAACTCCCACTTTAAAACGTGTGGTTTCAACAACGGCTTTTGATTTTCACAAAACATTTTCTTCCAAATAACTGATAGTCGACTTCAAAGCCTGTGTAGGGGGCGATTCGGCAAAGACCCAACTTTGAAATGAATTGTTTCCATTGTTGATGTAAACCGCATCAAAGGTTCAGAACACAATTTACCGTGACGATGCACGTGATGAGTTCTCGACTCAGTTGTTAGCTGTTTATTTTAAATCGAAAATATTCTGCACTGATGGTGCTTCATTGACATAAAATTAACCCTTTGATGTCTGTTATTTAATTTATTTAAGTGAGTATTACCGGACTGACTCGTGTCGAAGCCCAGGGGATGCTTGCAGTGGATAAATTGCAAAGTGGTGGTGATGGGGGGGGGGGCTTAGTGCTTGCAAGTCGTGTTGGGATGCGTTGGAAATTGTCGATATAAGACAAGTAAGTATCCACTGGGTATGTTACGTTTCTTTGGAAACCACCTACCAATTTTATAGAATTTGCTTTAAAAACTCTCATAGTTATCTTGTACATACAGTTCAGATTTCGGGTTTTAATCCTCAATTTAATGAATAAAACAAACAGAAAACCATGTGGTGTTGTTTTCTTTTTTTCTTTTTTTGTACAGGTTACTCTCGAAGCCAGAAATAGACATAAGTTGACAATCAACACTGCAAACCACCCCCTTGAAAACAGGCAAACATAGTCTGTTTAAAAATAGCTGCTTTTTTTAATATGTACATTTTATTATGAATAAAACAAAATAAAGCTTCACACAAAATCAATAAAAAAAATCTTCATATATGAAGACCAGATAAAATTTACACAGCGGAATATGAATAACAAAATAGTTGCATCCCTTGGCAAATTCGAAAATTTTATTTTACACTGAAAGTCATAACTTCACATGTTGCAGAGCATGATGAAATGATAAATGAGCATGATTTATAGAACCAATATGTCATAAATCATATTCCTGGTTATATTGTTATATAATTTTCAAATATCAGAGTTGTAATTATTTTTTATTTTTAATTACCACTTTCTCATTAATTTCTGAATACTTGTTTTTCACAATGAGATGTGCACGCTCGAAAGCGGCAGTGTTCTTTTACAATGAGTTGTGCCCCGCTTGAAAGTGGCAGTGTTCAATCAGTATCTTTCTGATGATATTTGACCACTGTGAAAACTGTGAAAACTATATGTTGTGGGCGTGTTTCAGACAACTATTGACAGCAGCCTGCACTCTCATTTGAAACAAGTGACAGCTTCCAAAAACGAGGTTGACAAAAAAATAAACAAGTCAGTTTTGCTTGGGATAATTTTTTAATAAAGACTTATTACACTGAACACAGACATAATGTATTACACAAAAGACGAATTTAACAACACAAAAATCTCAACTCCAAAAAATATACATAATACAGTATTGAAGTTCTATTTGGTAAGTACAGTGTTGCAACAAGTCAGCTATTTTTCCATTTGATGCCTGTAAATTTGACGTCTTGTCTCAAACAACTTTCGTCCAATCTGAAACTTGGGAGGGGGGGGGGGGGGGGGGGGCTTTGACTCGAGTAGGGTACCCTGGTTCACAAATCTGAAAAAGAGGGGGGTGGGCTACGACACGAGTCAGTATGGTAAAAGTGTGTTATCTTCCAGGTTGATGGGGATTCTGATTACTGTAAATCAGCCAGTTTCTGCAGTGAGCTTGAATAATAAAGAAACCATCTGACATCGGCATTCGGTATCGGCCGATTGTTGTCTAAAATAACTGGCATTCATCTTATGGGGTATTTTACTAATCGGCTCATCTCTAATGTATACCAAATATTAAAAGATTCTGACTGGTGGTTCTGAAGAAGAAGAAGATTTTTAAAGAATATTCCCCATATTACCCTATGTTAAAACTTCGGGCTCCTGTAGAGAGCCCAAATATGAACCAATGAGCTTTATTTGAACAAACTTTTATCTGACCCCCCCCCCCCCCCCCACCCCCCCCCCTATGAATGCTGTATACCAAATATCAAAAGATTCTGATGATTGGTTCTGGAGAAAAGATTTTTTTAAATTTTTGCAAATATGCTGACTCAGCATTTTTTCGATGCCCATTACAGAACACCCTAACATAACCGATGGCAATTTTTTTTTACAATTCAATTCTACTGGTCATAAGGATACTTCATACCAAATAAAAGCTCTCTGTTCCGTGGGGTTTGGGAAATATGGGCGTTTGAAAATATTTCTATTTTTAGCTCCCAGGGTTCCCATGGGGATGCGGGAATTTTTTTTTGCATGGGTCAAGTACTTATGTCCCAATACCACCACAAACCAAAATTGGTTCATACCGGACCATCGGTTCAGAAAATAGAAATTTTGAGCGGGGCCAAAAATCTTACCCCTCCTATTACAAAGCCAAATATTACTTCACGATCTTCGTTTGAACAAACTTGATTCTACACCTCATATGGAAGCTCCATAGCAAATATCAAGTCATTGTACACACTGGTTCTTGAGAAGATTTTTAAAATATTTTGGAGCATTTTCCCCCACTCCCTCCCTATGGGGCTGGGCATGCTGAGTTGAACAAAAATGAAATGCCCCTTTGGGACCATCACTCACACAAACTTTCACTTGAATTGGCCCAGTGGCTTTGGAGGAGAAAACCAAAACATGGTGTTGACGGACGACGGACGACAGATGCCGGACGACGGACGGGAAGCGATGAGATTAGCTCATCTTGACTTTGTCAAGATGAGCTAATAAAGGTAAGTTAGTAACTGAATCTTTTTTTCATACATTTTGTCCAATGACCATCGAACATTTTGTCTAAAAATATCGGACATTCCATCCAGTCATCAGACATTTTGACAACTGGACATTTTGGCGATCAGGCATTTTGTCTAGTAATCGGAAAATGCATAGATATACAAGCTGCCTAAAATCAAATAAAGAGGATGATTGTCTTAATACAGCATACTATTATTATATAGAGGCAGTATGGTTGTCATATTCTATACAAGGTATCATGACACATGTAATGATGTTGCAATTTCTTGGAATTACAATTTTGTTTTTCGATGGAAGTTTGTGGTATCGAGTGATTTTCGCATGTCCATCGAACATGGAATCCATTTTCAATACAAAATGCAGACAGTGTTGTCCTTTTCCCAAATGCAGTCGTATCGCTGAACTCCCAACGAGTTTTGAATGCCTAGCTTTGTTCTTGGATATGTGAAGCACATTTGGCCACAAGTTGTTCTCGCGAAATATTATTGTATTATCAGTTCTGGTACAATTACGCCAGATACCACTTTGTAAGGTGCTATGTAAGTAACAGAATTTTGTTTATTTTGAAATTCCCTCTCTGATATTCCTTAAATTCACATTATATATACATAAATTATATACTCTCCCAAAAAAGAAAGTGTGCATGCTAAAAAATAACTCTAAAAAAAATATATATCATTTTCATTCATGGAAATTTTATTCAATCATAGATGAATCAATTTTCATTACGCTACGACGAATACTGTTGGTGCCATGGAGAGTCAAAGACACTAAGGGTCAAACACAAAAGTCACACACTCAATATCTGGTATGACCTCCGTCTACATCGACTACTGCTGTGCATTTATGCCTCATGGAAGCGAACAAGTTAGCACGGAAGTGTTGTGGGATGTTGTTCCATATTCTGATAAGCTGTCTTTGGAGTTCCACAAGCATTGACGGTGCATGGGGAAGCCAGCGTAGCCGACGTTTCATTTCGTCCCATACGTGCTCAATGGGTGAGATATGGGCGAATTTGCGGGCCAGGGAAGAACATCCACTTGTTGTTGCTGCAGATACTGTTGAACAACACAAGCTGCGTGGGGTCGGGCGTTGTCCTGCTGTAGAATGACGCCGGGGCCGTGACGTAACGACAAAATCGGACGAATTGCAGGTCTTCGAGGACGTAAGCCGTATTCTCTCAGCCGGTTGATTACTGTTTGAGGATGTATCCGTCTCAGGTTAGGGATGTTCCTGGCTGTCGTCATTGCCGTTTGTTGCCGGTTCCAGAGATGGACGACACGGATATACCAATCTTATGCAGGGGTGGTAACTCGGGGTCTCCCGGAACGGGGTCGGTCTCGAACATCATCATGTTGTGCATGTCGATGTTGTAGACACTTCGTCGGTGTGCAAATCTGAATAAATAAAGGATAACACATACAGTTTGGAATAAATGTAAGGAAATATGTGTGCTATAGAATGCAGCCAGTAATAAGTATTTTGAGTTCCCAATAAAACGTATTGGGGAATTTTACAAATTTGAAGGGTTCTCCTAAACACCGGAATGACGCGGAATGAAACGGAATGACGCGGAATGACATCTATTTCTTATTGACCAGCAAATTTTATTTAATTAAATTAATCATCAGCACATTCTAACATTGAAAAAATATAACATGTGGTAACAAAATATATTTTTTCAACTTGACGAGGGACAGTTTGAAAACACCCGAATGACAGATCTCTAACCAAACAGAATGAAAATACGGCGGTCCTACTAATTACCGACCAAAACAATCCAAATGTGCTTATTACCGATCTACCGACCAAAATCCAGTAAGTATCGACCAAAAAAATAAATGAGTCCCGACCAAAAAAGATTTTTTTTAGAATCTCGAAGGTTTTAGTCAGTGATTTGTGGGTGATTAAAAATAGAAGTAGCGGCCGGCCTCCAGCTCGAGAGAATTTCCAGGGAAGGGGGCATCGTAGGGGATAAGGTGAGGCATTATTCCTAAGTCGGGGTTTTGTCTCCGTAAACTGCGGTTATTGTGGTGTCATATATTGTTTCATGTATATTCTGAAAGTTGGAAACAAATAATGTTTAAACTAAACGAAAAGTGATGGCGATGAATAAATGAAAGGTATTAGCGCGCCGAAGGCGTGCAGGGACGATGTGGGAAGAAGAGAAGAGAAAAGAAAAACAAACAAACAGCAACGCCGGTTCGGTAGCGGCCCCGGTATCTGACCATTACAAAAAAAGGAGTGGAGAAAGCTCTAACAGTTTAGTTTTGAAGAACCGGGAGTCATGTGGATGGGGCCAGCCAGCATATATTCCCAGACATTTAAATCTCGGGGAGGGACGGGAGACCCGGCCCAGCAGGTGAAGACTTTCCTCGCTGTTTGCAACTCCCGCAGTAACAGGAGGCAAGTGATGGCGATGAATGAAAGGTTTTAGCGCGCCGAAGGCGCCCAGGGACGATGTGGAATTTAAAAATCCCTTGCGACCAGGTTAACCTAATTTTGTTTCACTTGGATGACACAGACCTGGCTTACCTATTGCCTCAAATGAGATCTTAAGAGGTATCCATGTGGTTATTGTTTCCATGCAGTTCACCTTTGCAGTGCCATCAAAACCTCGAGAGAGAGAGACAGAGAGAGAGAGAGAGAGGGAGGGGAGGGGGAGGGGGGCTCCAGTCAGTTTCGGCATGGCGATAGTAAAGGTTTGTGTCCACCACGGTAGGGCAAGCCAAATGTTGTGCCAAGGCAAATTGAATGGAGGAAGAGAAAAGAAAACCACAAACAGAAACGCCGGTATTAAACAGTATTTATTCAAGAATTTGTTATCTGTATTCATTTCACAAGAAAGAATGAAAGAATAAGCAACATAAAATACAACAGAACACAGAATAAGGGGAGGGATTCGACAGAAAGCTGATAGCTTATGCTAGTCGTCTCCCAAGCTCGTTTATCAGTTTTCACAAGCAGGTGGTATAGGTTAGATGAGCTCACATGTCGTCACCCGATTGTCCAGCTCCTGGTACGTCTGATTCGGTAGAGGCCCTGGTATATTGACCATAGCGGTTATAAAAAAGGAGTGGAGAAAGCTCCAACTATTTAGTTTTGAAAAACCGGGAGTCATCCATCAAGCCTTCTGGGAAATGGGATGCCGTATGTAATTTTTGAGGTATCTGGTAATCCTTCGGAAATTCCAAATAGACCCCCCCCCCCCCCCCCCCCCCACACCCCAGAAAATAAAAATAAATAAATTAAATGAAGAAATTTGTGAAAACATCAATTATATCACTCCCTCAGAAGTAACCAGTTTTTGGTTGAAAGTTTAAGGGGGTGTTAGCCAAGCTTTATTAGTCGTAATGAGGGAATATGGACTAATCACTACAACAACATTACACTTATGAACATAAAAACCTATGCTTAGCCGATTGTTTTCATTCAACAAAAAATGTGATTAGTTAGCATTCAGTGATGAGCATCAGTAAAACTTCGGCCAATCAAGTAGGCTACTGCATTGTCGAAACACACTCCCTCGGGAGTTTCAATACCTGCCGACTTTTCAGTTTAGTTGGAGGCTCCACGACGACCTTGGACTCCGAGGTGCTAACAACTGAACAATGGAGCTCCCACTTGTTATTCAAGACACACTTGTCAGAGTGAAGGCTACCCTTGCCATCACCTGGAGTATCCAGGTGCTCAAGGGTACAATTCACCTGACAGTGGATTTTGATAGAGAATCGGAACCGCCGTCCGTGGAGAGGTGTAGCACCTTTCGTGAGGGGATTTCCCCTCACACTGGTCACCCTCCTAGTGATGCGGATAAGCTGGATGAAGGCCGCCGGAGCAAAACAGCCACCAAGAAGAAGAGGACGAGAAAGAAGGGACCCTCCGCCTCCGAGACAAAGAAATAGGACAAGACGCATAGAGTTGTGTCCCTTACATTACAAAATCGATGACGGCGATTGTAAAGTGCGATTGCACTTCTTGCATCATGTAACTGCGCTGGAACAAAATAAATTTCAACTATTTTATTAACAGTAACAAAACGGTGTTTCAGTAGAGTTATTCTTTTTTTGACATAGTTCCAGTTTTCTTCCATGTTTTATGCTGTAGTCCCAATATAACAAATAATTTTGCGTTTGTTTACAATTTTTACGAAGTGTTCTTTTTTCAGGTAGAGCAGACGAACTTTTAATTAGCTCAGTTCCGCGAGTACTTTTGATCGAGGCCGTGACTATAAATAGTTCGCAGTCGCCGCATACTAATTACTATTAACATTCAAGTAATTTCTACAATGTTTTGAAGCAAAATTTTAGGTTGCCTTTATTGAAGCAAAATAAATAAGAAATGACACCATCAGAGGATTTTGACAAAGTGCAATAAGCGTACAATTAAAACCTGCCCTGTGATATAACGATGTTTCATGAATGAATGAATGAAAATGGAATTGAAAGAGGTCAGAGGTCGTTCGCATAAATTATAATTATATACAACACCCGTTGTATATACTTCAAGTATATACAACGGTTGTTATACTCTATGGTTATCAGATAAAAAATATATATATACTGTGTAGGTGTGTGTGCATGAATCTGGTGTATGAAGGCGAATTGGTCGCTTCGATATTGAAGGGGTTAAATCACTTTGTGGTGGCCTTAAGTTTTCACACACATTAGTGAGAGATAGAAAAATAGGTTAATTTCCACGTCGGCTGATTGTCTTTTGTTGATCGTCGAGGTGAAAGCAGCTCGTGCGGTGATCGGTCTGAACACGCACAGATTTTTGGTGATCTGGAAGTCGAAGTGATTGGGTTGTTTCCCAATACTTTTGAAGAACACATCGGGACTTCATAGAGGTAGGTTGTACTTTTGTACTCTCCTCCAGATTAACTCCCCATCGGGGCCGGTCACTGTAACATGGAATTCTGATCCTCGTCCTGCGCCAAATTCCAATGACGGCTCTATTAATTTAGTAAAAAGAAAAGTTTATTCACGATTAGCCCGATGCATCTTATTTAGTTGTGAGATGCCTCGGTCTAATCGATGAAATTTGGCGTACGACGATGCCTCGGTCTAATCGATGAAATTTGGCGTACGACGAGTTTCGGAGGGTCGATAGATTTGAAACCCCGCCCCTCCCATTTGGCAACTTTACGGAATTTTATGGTCGCATTCATTGGCATGATTCAACCCTTTGAAATGCATATTTTTATTTAAGGGGGAAGAAGGTGAGATACGACTGGCAGGCTGTTTGGTGTAACGGCCTAAATTTTTGATGTGTAGACAAAATTTGTGAGCGCGAGGGATTCAGATTGAACAGCTCTTGATATGAAAATTCGTAGTTTTATACAATTGATGGCGTAAACCTTCCGCCGGTAGAGAGTTTCGAGTGTTGGAACTTTTGGTTCTGACATGTGTAGCGCTCCCCTTCTTTAGCCAAGGGTGGTAGCAGCCTGAGCGCTCCCCTTCTTTAGCCAAGGGTGGTAGCAGCCTGAGCGCTCCCCTTCTTTAGGCCGGAGGGTGGTAGAAGCTGTAATATTTATAAGAATCATCGATGTTTGGTATGTAGCTCTTTTGCCGGGGAAGTGGGATTTGGTGATCGAAACAGTGGTTATGGCCTGAAAAGTGAATACCTAATAGACGGTAGAATAAATTTGTTTACACCTATAGAGTGGAGATGTAGTTGTACATGCCAATTGGAATATGAAAAATGTAAATCCAAAATTCCATGCGACTTCCTCCAAAGTTGAATTAGTAATTGGGGGAATTGTAATAAATGTTGAATCAATATATATATTTAAATCTTTGTTGTTGATTGATTTTTCCAGCTTATAGCCCCTTTCATTGAGCCCTTGACTGGATATTATTATTATTTTTTTTATCATTAAACGCGTTCAATAGTGGATTTGAAACATGCCCTTTCAATTCACCTATGTGTATGATTACCCTTGGTTGGCTTTTGCGACGGGGCTGTTGGCTGGAACTTATTTCTTATAACTATTTAGGAGCAAACCTGCAGAAACCCCAGACAACAAATTTGTGTATGGCTAGATCTTGCTTCACTTCTTTGCGAGGCTGTCTGCTGGAACTCACTTCTTGGGAGTTTGGGCCGAGAGCGTCGGTGCAGAGGAAGGGTCTAGGCGGGGTTAGATCAGGTGTCCGTTACACTCCTCCCAAGAAAAACCGCAGGTGACACAGACGCCGCTGATTACCTTAACTCCTTCCCTCCTTTTCCACATCCAGACAAGCCAAAAACTTACACAGTTAAAGAGGGTCGAAAGGGGCTTGTCCCCTAAATGGTCCCTGCGGGCCTTCGCCGCGCCAAACCATTTCGTTCCTTTAGTTGGAACGAAACATGCAAAATTGTCATTCACAATGACGATCCACGTTCTAGGTAGGTTTTAAACACCATTTGGGGGGCTAAAACTATTAGCGAACGTAGTGAGCGGCCAAAGGCCGGGCGAACGAAAAGAGCATAATGATAACGTGTGTGTATGTGTGAAAATATAAGATCGAAATTTAGAATATTTCAGAAAAATATATAACCATGCAATCCAAAATCTGTGTCCGGAAGTTAACACCATGGACGAAAAATAGGAGTCGAAGTTGTTCAAATTGTATTGTTTTCATTGGTAGAAATCGAATTAGATTTCTGAAAAAGGAACAGAGGTGAACGTGCAGAAATAGCGTCACCCATAGATATCGGATTATGGCGTCATCTGACAGGTTCAGTCAAAAATCGAAACCACAACAACACAAAAGAAACGCAAGTTGCGCTGCATTTGTCGTTCAGTTTTTAAACTTCAATTGTTTGTACAAAAAAAAATCAAAATTGTTGGTTACAAAGTTGCACACTTGTTAATAAAATATCTAAGAACAAGTGTGTCTGCAAGAAATTCTATAATTTTAAGTATTTTCCTTTCGCGAGACATTTAAAAACGACGAGTCTATGTTTTCTCGCATTTCTCATTTCTGACACTCTTTTTTGTAAACAAAAGGTTTACCCCTCTTATGACGATTTCCTCTGGAAGATACATAATATACAATTAAAAGAGGGACACAATGGGATTCCTGAGACTTTGCTTTTCATTGCAATGCATTGTACTGTTCGGATAGTATTTTTTTCCCTTTTTTCTGACGCAATAAAATTTTTTGAACGATTTTTTCCACTTTAATATTTATCAAGAAGTTACGGGTACCGGTACCTGGTAGGCCTAATGATATTTCGAACACGAACTTTTCATTTTTGAGGTTTTGAAGTGATACAGTGTACAGAAACTTACACCCAAGCACCTCCACCGCAGTGGAAACTCCACAGAAAATTGTTGCTTCTTTCGGACTGACCCACTTTTGCGTCATGCGGTGCTTCTTGTAACGTTGTATACCAATTTTTGGCTAGGAAAGACGGTTTGCCGTCTTCGGACTGTGATTGCAAGAGACAATTATCAATGCGTGTACACGCAGTGTTGATACATTTTGTTTTTGAATATAAGATCATTCAGTAAATAGTTCATGACTGATTTCTTCGAAAGATAAGGAAGATCGAAAGGTGAACTACTGTCGCGTTTGATCAGTGACCGAGTCTGATCAAACAGTCAGTCTGTCAGTCTCCAAATCCAATTCCAAATGCATTTGCAATTTAAGGCGACCAGCAAAATCGGACTACAATTAAAAATTAAATCGTCGGAAATCCTAATTCCATAAATTTAATACCAGACAATTTTTACTTCACTCACTGATACTGAATTCATTTTCTATCTGATCCTTTTGACATGACGTTTAACAATCCAGTGGCGGCGCCACTGGAGGGGGATAGCTGTCCCTCCTACCCCCCCACCCCCCCCCCCCCCCCCAATCAAACTTCAAATTTCTATCTGACCGTGGTTTTCCCACCCAATTTCACACTGCAAACGACACACAACAATACACAACATGTCGGGTGTTGTAGAAATGTTCAGATATCGCTCCCACTCCCAGGGCCTCCAAATATAGAAATCTTTCATGGGGAGAACTCCATATCCCCACACACGCGAGGGGGGAGATCCCGTTTCCTACGCCAGCTATAAGGCCTGTGGCATTTGGGAGATTCCTTCGGCATCTTGACCTTGGACCCCCACCCACAAAAGTCCCCCATAGCTTACCTAAGACCCCCCCCCCCCCCCCCCCCCCCCCAACCCCCCCTCCAAAAAAAAAAAATAAAATATTGAAATCTTGGTGCCGTTACTGTAGCGATCAGTCGGTATCAAGAAAACTTGTGATGGAAAGACAATATGTTGATCAAATTTGCAGAAAGGGCTACATAAAATTAAGCTACATAATGTTCTAACCAACTTGCAAGTTAAAAATACAACTACAGATTTGGGTTCGATAGGGGGTGAATGATGCCTCCCCCCCCCCCCCCCCCCCCCTCAAAAAAAGACCCTTTCCAACCTACTTAGAACCTGAAGTGTTGAGGTTGAATGGGGTGAGTGTATTTGTTGCACCCCTCTCCCCCCCCCACCCCCCCCCCCGCGCCCCCCCCCCCCACCTTTCAGGAAAATTTCAACCTGTTTGAACTACATGTACTTGAAAATACAAGAAGTGATATGGAGGCAGAGTGTGGGTATTTTAATTAATGCCTCCACCCAAATCCCATCACAGATTGCTGAGTTATGAAATTTTAAAGTGATAAAAAGTCAGAAATCTTCGCAAAAAAAATTGGGGAAAAAAATCTTTTCTTGCTGCTAAGAATTCACCATAATTAGGAAATTTTCAAACACAAAAAGAAAAGATACGATCAGAAATTCACGCTTTCAAGACCATGAAGAAATATTTGAAAGGGGTAACAGCATGCACGCAGAATTCATCAAATTGTTAATTGTACTTTCTTAGGGTACTGCTAGAAAACCTCTGTGTGGATGGTGGGGGAGGGGGCATAGAGAATAAACTAGAATTTCACAAGACCATAAAAATATACCGAGTCGTGGCAAGTAACTAGATTTTTTGGTGAATAGTAATTACTGTGAACACTAGTTAGAACATATTGGCTGTGGTGATTGGTGGGGGGGGGGGGGGGGGGGGGGGGGGGGGAATTGTAATTTTGAAGGACCATAACAAATTTATTTGAAAAGAATGTTATGATGGGCAGGGACCAGCCTAGGGGGGGAATTTTAGGGAGACTTCAAGTCTCCCTCCAGAAAAAATAGGGAGACTGCAGAGTCATGCAGGGAGACTTCATCGACAAGTGAGGAAAATTAAGAATATTCATGTACCACCCCCGCCGCCCCTTCATATTTTCATATTTTCAATTTGTGGTCCTCCATTAACGTCCAAATAATCCAGGTCCAGTTGTCTATGATGCATCTGTGCCAGCCTGCCAGGTTAAACAATCACAAAGTAATTATTGACTGAAAATCCCCCACTGCTACCCTCTCCTTCATGACCCCTCCCCTCTTCATCGTGCCTATCCCCCAGCAACCTCCTGTGGCTGCCTTTCACCAAAGTCTACTAAGCTAATAATTTCCTAAGTCTGAAATTGTGAACAGGACCAGATGTAAGAAGGTTGCTTGGGAGGTACTTTGTTAGTTTATAAAGAAAATACAGTATTTTGTAAAAGAAATGTCATTCCGCATCATTTTATGGCATTCCGGTGTCATTCCGCGTCATTTTGTGTCATTCCGGTGTTTAGGAGGACCCTTTTTCAAGACCGTCCACATGTACACTTGTGTCCTGTACAAAGCTTTTCTTGTC